>WTSP01020889.1:14897-29771 GCA_025331215.1 Actenoides lindsayi | reverse complement strand
AATAAATAACTAATAAACATAAGCACTCATTTGTTAAAATATTTTGCAGATATAAAATGGAACTTACATGGAATTACGTGTTATATTTTAAAGGTCAGTTCTTCATCTCCCTTAGTTAACTGTGTAGTTATTTCAGATCTGTAGCTGTCTCTGTTTTGCAACAACAAAATTCCTCAGAGCTTGGTACAACATAATTTTTTACAAATGAACACATAAGTGTTTGTTTCCTGCTTCTTGTTTCCTGCTGAACCTAGGTTCAGCTTTGACTCAGAAAGATGACATTGCCTTGCCTGTGTCGTTTGAAGAAGCAGTCCTCGTCAGCATCCTCTGAACGTACTTTCTGTGTATCACAGGGACTGGACTCCACAGTGAAACCAGGCTGTTGTTTTGATGTGATGAACTGAAGCATCACAGAAGCTCCTGGATGCAGCTGGTAGTGTTCCACCTCCCTGCGAAACTTTGGTGGTTAAAATATGTACAAAGAACATGGAATGAAAGAGATGAGCTTCTTAAATGGAAGTTTAAATGTTTGGTCTTTTCAGGAAGGACTCCAATACAAACATCTTCCTGCTTTCAACTTCTGATTTCATTTCCATCCCTGTATCCCTTTAGAAATATGTCCCTTTGTTTCCTGACTGAAGTGGATGGGATTCAGCATTGCAGTGAGGATGAATAAATTAATAATGACAAGGTGCTCAACAGAGTGGTGGAGGATGTTAGAAAAGAAGCTGAAATATGGATTGTTAACCACAGCTTCCCATTTAATTGTAAAGTTTGGTTAATCTTTAACAATATACTCCTTTCTGGAAGATGTGCTCTTTTTTGTCATTTTAATGTTTACCTCCATACATAATCATGTATTCCTTCATTGCTTTGGATCACTTTGCTATTCTGTGGAAAGACAGAGATGTTTCTTCTGCACCATATCAGTTTGTGTCATCATTTAAAATCACATCTTTAACTCCTTACTATTTTGTCTACTTATAATTCACTTAAAGTAAAAAAACTTGCAATAGAAAATATTTCAAAGTCCCCAAAAATTACATTTCTCATCTGTAGCTAGGTATTTTTCTATCTGAAAACAGTTAACTAGCCTACACATCTAGCTTTAAGAAAGGAACTATGAGGAATATACCCTACAAATTGGTCTTTGGGGTTCACTTCTGCCATTAACTCCAGTGTTTCTCCACAGAGTCCACTGACTTTGTGAATCTCACCCTTAAGTGACAACAATATTGTATTTGGGAATGGGTAACTAATGTAAAATTGGAAATCTTCTCTAGATAAAGAAGTTTAAAATTAAGTTCTGCGAAATCTCAACATCTTTTATGCATATAAGCCCTTTAGTCCAAGGTCCTGATTTTGAGGAGGCATTAGAATGGTCTTTGCATGTCTGTCATTTCTGCATCTGATTAACTATAGAAAGAGAATAAACCAGAAAATAAATCAATCAATAAATAGATACAAATATATACATCCATTGTGTGAGACTATGGATGAAGATTCTTGGACATCCTGGGACTTTATGATTTCTTTGTATCTGGTGGAGCTCTGTTTAAACGACAGCAGTAGGGTCTGCAAATCCAGACCATGAAGAAAGGTAGAACTTTAAAAAATAGCTGTCAAGTGCACTAATGTTGCCTATACATAAAAGAGAGAACAACAGGTAGCAGAATGTTGACACAACTCTATAATGTCAATCTTTAAAGTCTCACTGGGCAAATTAAAAACCCTGACTCGTTCAAAAGATTTATAATGACACATTCTGTGGAACATTGGTCATTCCTCCTACTATGAAATGATGACTTACAGGATGAATCTAACTTGTGATCCTGGGAACTTTTGCAGCTAATATTCAGCGGATAATCAGTTTAATTATCAGGTATGACTGAAAAATTAAAGAATGGCCAACCCATGCTCACTGAGGACTTAAAAGCATTAGAAGAACTCAGAAGTTGAAGTGTGTGTGGGGGTTGTATTTAGTTTTTAAACAAGTCAAGTTCCCTGCCTATGCTTGATTGCACCTCTTGAAAGTAACACAGAATTTTAAATGCATCAGAGGTGTCAAGACTTTTTTTTTCCTATTTTCCTATTCCTATATTTGTCACAAATTGTGGACCAATGTTATTATAGCAATTTAAATTTGCTCTCATTTTTATTTCAATCAGTTTTCAGAAAAGAGCTACTATAGACTGGCTGCAGTACCACTGCAAAATAACTATTTTTCTGGGGTGCAGGGGAATTTTTTCTGTCTATACCTCTGTCCAGCTTTAGAAAATAATTCCAGAAGGCTGAAAAAATAAAAAAGGGTTCCAGCTAAAGGGAACTGAGAAAAGTGATTTTTTTCCAGATCTAAAGTGAAGACTTCAGATCTCCTGAACCCCTACCAGGCAGCAATAAAGCCTCACTGATACATAGCCTTAGACAAACTACATTTTCTTCCAAACCGAGATCAGTCGCTTCTTTAAATGAACATATAAGTCCAGACAAAATGATCTGGGTTTTGTTATAAAGAGAAATGTCAAACAGCTGTAGAAGCCATTTTAAGTTAATTCTTTTACTATTCAATACCTAATTAGAAAGGAAAGACAAGTCTTCAAGCAGTATTGGTCTCTACCATGTAGGCTTTATCATGCACCCCACTGTGCAAGCACGCGTACAAATACAGATGTTCATGAACACTTGCATTCACTTGAAATAACATGTTTGCAACTGTTAGTGATTTCTTTAAGGCTGTTGTAACATCTTAAATCTTTTCCTATGCCTTGTAGCAGAGCTGATTTGAGACGTCTTAGGCAAAATTGTGTTTTGTGACAGTGACAGAAGAAGTGTAAAGGTTTTTATGGAGATAGATGTGATGATGAGTCACAAGAAGGATCTGTGGAGTTCTCAAGGATGAAGTTGTTGGTTTGAAGGAAGCTCCAGGAATGTGAAGGGGGCTTTACGGTTGAGAATAGGAAAGGTCAGTGAAGATTTCAAGAGCAGTGGACAATTTCAGGAAGCTCTTCCTGGGAGAAAACTACCTTTCCCCCTTCTTATTTTTCATTAATCTCCTCTCAACAGCTGATTAAACTGTGAGATTGCAGTATGCCTGTACTATGCTCTTCCACTGTTAGTCTCTTTCTTTCCCATAATAACCTTCTATCTCACACGTTCCCTTATAGAACTGTAGAATGGTTTGGGCTGAAAGGGACCTTTAAATATTATTTACCATGGCCAGGGGCCCTTTTCACTAGATTAAGTTTCCTAAGCCCCTTTCACCTGCCTCTGAACACCTCCAACAGTGGGAGATCCACAGCTTCCCTGGAAATCTGTTTCAGTGTCTCACCACCCCCACTGTGAAAAAATGTCTTTTTCCTATCTAATCTAAATCTACCCTGTTTCAGTTTAAAACCATTGCCCTTTGTTCTGTCACTATAGTCCCTGGTAAAAAGTCTTGTTCCACCCTTCTTACAAAAGGTCCCACATAAAGGGACCTTTGGACTTATACTAATAGGTCCAAGTCTTTCTTGTACTGGGGGACCCAGGGCTGAAAAAGGGGGAGCATCACCTCCCTTAACCTGCTGTTCACCATTCTTGCTATACAGCCCAGGAGATGATTGGCCATGATTGACTTCCTGGGGCTCTTGGGCTCCATTAGTCCAATGAAGAGTGGGAGAGGAACCTGTCTGGTACTGCCCTAGGGGAATGGAAGAAGGGAGAGGGGTTGTAGGCAGAGCCTGGAGCAGTCCTGGGAAGCTGAGCTCAGGGCAGAAAACAACATGGAAAAGGCAATGGTTGTGCTGAGAGGGACTCTTCCCACTTCTGTGCTATTGTCCACCACTCAGACACAGATTTCTCTCAGTGTCAAGAGCAGTGAGGCTGTTTGTGTTGAGCTGTGCAGGCAGGAGTTAGCATTTCAGATGGTGCAGCTTTCTCAAATGACCAGGCCTTGTAACCCCTAGTAAAAGGAAAGGCAACACAACTGTTTTGTTGTTCCAGCAGACCACTTTCTGAGGTAAATCCTTACTGTCCAGATATAAAAGACACATATCAAGAATTCTTTTAGGAAAAAATACAAGCCATAGAAACGTGTCTCCTGTCACTTGCTCTACTGTAACACAGCAGAAAGAGGAGGAGACATCTGGCTCAGAGTTTGAATTCTAGTTTTTTTTCTCTATAATCTCTACCTCCACAGAGTGTTCAGGAGGCTGAAAACCTGCTTGGCCCTGATGAACTTGGAAATCTGCTACAGTTTGGATGTTATTCATTGGGATTTGATCAATTACATCCTAAGAAAAAAATTACCCCATGAAGTTTCACTGTGTTCAGGGTTACATCCTGGAACTGACAGCAAATATTGCTCCAGGCTCCTGGTCTGACCTTGTGAAATAGGTGAGCTCAGCCCTGTAACTGTCCTCTGAGGTGAACCTTGCCAAAAATAAAAATCTGGGCAAAGGGGAAAGATGGTTTTGTTAGATTTTTCCCATTGCACCTCAAAGTGTAATATGTGGAAAACTTAGAAAGTGGAGCAGCAGGAGACAAGTGTGGCATAATGGTCTGGGTTGCCCTGAGACAGAAATGCAGCTAAATTAGTGCACTTTGTGAGAAAGGTTGCGATGTTTATGACCATGAGATTCTTGTGCTGTCTCTGGAGCTGGAGATTCCCTAAACTGGCATCCAAACTGCTGAAGGAGGGAGTCTTGTGAAGATAAGACTGCCTTGTTTTGGCTAAACCAACAGGTGCAAACAAATCTTCAAGGCCAGAGTGTCTGAGTGGAGATGTTTGCCTAATTAATGGCAAAATTAATATTAAAGTTTACTCCCTTGAGTATGAGGAGTACATGCTAAACATACATGACTGTGTTACTCAACTTTCCACCCAAATCATGCTAGATGTCACCTAGAAGGCAGGGACAGACAGAATTAGGATATAAAAATCACGAAGAGAATACACTTTTGGGGGGGGAGAAGACTGAAAAGTCTAGTGGAGATGGTCAACAGGCTGTGCTCCTCTTCCTCCACCCAAGACAGGGACACCTCCTTGGTAAAAGTTATGCCTTCAATATATGGGATGCCTTTTATTTCTGTTATCTAGTAGCACTTTAACTCAGGCCAGCACCTCCAACTGTGTTGGATGTTACCTGGGAATTCTTTCCTTGAGCTCGATGATCCTTTTGCAGTCAGTGCCTTATCAACAGCAACTAGGAACCCATCTGTCACTTTAATAAATCAAACCTATCCATTTAACTTTTAAACTGTCTTAGCATAAGTCCCTAACTGGGCTCTGAAACAGGTAACGACGGTTTCGGTGGGAACCTCATAGCCAGGCTCTGAGATAGACACAAGCGTGTCAGTTGCAAACCCCTCCTTCTCCATGGAGCTGCTTTCCAGCAGGTCACCCCCTAACCTATACAGGTGGGTGGTGTTGTTCCTCCCCAGGTGTATGACTCTACGCTTATCCTTGTTGAACTTCATTAGGTTCGCCTTCACCCAGCTCTCCAGCCTGTCCAGATCTCACTGCATAGAAGCACAGCCTGCCGTTGTGTCAGCCATTCCTCCCAGTTTATCCTTATTGGAAAATTTGCTAAGAGTACCCTCTGTGCTTTCATCCAGGTCGTTGATGAAGTTGTTGAATAAGACTGGACCCAGAACTGACCCCTGTGGAACACCACTACTTACAGGTAAATTTCAGGTACATATTTCAGTCATATGCTCCTAGACAAGACACTTCAGAAATTAGGGTCAGCAATAGAGCCTACTCTTCACAGTTTGTTGCTTCTTGGCTTTGTATTGTTACAATTCAGCTGGCTTTTCTACATCAGTCCTTCCACATGACAGACGATGATCACCGAAATTATGATTCCTTATGGAGAAAGGTACTTCTGGCATAAAAGCCAGTTTCAGAGATGTATATGTAATATTCACATCTACACGCACAGACCCTTTACCTTTAACTGTCTTTCAACTTGTTTCTCATCACAGATATGCAGTGGTGATATGTGATATGCAGCCAGTTGCAAAGCATGAACGGATATTTCCTTGCCATCTCCAAACTGAACTACAAACTTCTGTTTTTCTCTCTTTAAACCATTAAGACTGGGTGGTCAAAGGTAATGAGGTGAAAAGGCAGTCACTGAGTACTCTCCAGCAAAGTGTAAGTCTTATATTGATCTCCACCGCACCTGCTTCTACAAAATTACCAAGTAGACAGCATAATGCGGTATGTAAATAATAATAATAAAAAAAGATTATATAAAAAGTGCTACCTTTCCACACAAAACCAAAAACAAAACAAGAAAAAGAAAGAAAAAAAGGAAAAAAAAACCAAAACCAAAACCTAAAAATCTACACAAATGAAAAAACCACAAAAAGCTTTATGTGAGATCTGGACTTCCAAGGTATGTATTTATTCCCTATGGACACTATAGTTCAGAAGCTTTATGTCTCCAGTCTTTATCTTTCAAAAAGAAAGCCCAACTTGTGGGAAGATACGTGCACCATGAGAGTGACAGGCTGACCTTGGATCTCAGGCTCCTGAGGAGAAATGGAGCAAGGCATGTGTGGTGGCTTGACCTTGGTTGGCCACCAGGTGCCCACCAAACCACTCTATCACTCCCTCTTCATCAACAAGACAGGAGGAGAAAAACGCAACAAAAAGCTCATGTGTTTAGGGAGATTATTTACCAGTTACTGTTACAGGCAAGGCAGAATTGTCATGGGGAAACTAATTTCATTTATTGCATTTCAAACAAAGTAGGATAAGGAGAAATAAGAATGAATCCAAAACCCTCACCCCTCCCTCCTTCCCATGATCAACTTCACTCCTGTCTTCTCTACTTCCTCCCCCTGAGCAGTGTGGGGGACGGGGAATGGGGGTTGTGGTCAGTTCATCACATGTAGTCTCTCCTGCTCCTTCCCCCTCATATTCTTCCCCTGACCTAGTGCGGGGTCTTTCCCACAGGAGACAGTCCTTCTTTTCCAACAAGGGTCCTTCCAATGGCGTGCAGTTCTTCAAGAACTGTGCCATTATGGGTCCTTTCCACAGGGTATGGTCCTTAGGAATGGACTGCTCCAGCCTGGGTCCCCCATGGGTTCCCAAGTCCTGCCAGAAAACCTGCTCCAGCATGGGGTCCTCTCCACAGGCTGCACCTCCTGCTCCAGCGTAGGGTCTCCATGGGGTCACAGCTTCCTTCTGGGTACATCCACTTGCTCTGGCGTCTGCACAGGGTGCAGGGTAGATATCTGCTCCACTGTGGTCCTCAGTGGGTTGCAAGACCTGCTTCACCATGGTCTCCGCTATGGGCTTCAAGGGAATATCTGCTCTGACATCTGGAGCATCTCCTATTTCTCCTTCTTCACTGACCTTGGTGTCTGCACAGTTGTTTCGCATTTTCTCATTCCTCTCTCCCAGAAGCTGTTGCATAGTGGGTTTTACCCTTTCTTAAATATGTTACCACTGAGGTGCTACCAATGTTGCTGATGGGCTCAGATTTGGTCAGTGGCAGGTCTATCTCGGAGTCATCTCAAACTGGCTCTGGACTTGCGGGCAGCTCCCGGTGTCTTCTGACCCTGCAGCCCCTTCCTACTACAAAAATCCTGCCACATAAACCAAATACAGCATCTTAACTAAAAATATTCCCAAGAAACACCCCAACGAAATTTCCCAGAATTTTTAGAGTAGAGATTGATGAAAACAGAACCTTTGTCCCATCCAGGGAAGAGGAAAGAGGAAGAAAGGTCACCTTAAACTTTATTTTGTGGAGTTATAGACACAGGTGAGCACAAGGAAAAGCAAAGCTGGCATAAATATGTCATTCTGTCTCTGGCAGAGGCACAGGAGGTGTCAGCAGTGGTGTGAATATTGATAGCCTAATGTGAATAAAAAGGGAAGTCAAGGAAATGAACAACATAGAACAGGAAAAGAATGACTAACTATGAAGCAGATGGGTATATAGTGATCTGGGAAGGCACAGGACAGAACTCACTGATTCCAATTCTTCTTGCATCTACTTTTCTAAACTCCAACTCATCAGCATAGTCAGGCACAGGCCATCCCTTAGCTGAAATACTTAACAACAAAGCAAATCAGAATGCTGTTAAATATCAGAGACCTGTAACCCTGTTGGCTGATGCTTCATTGTTGTCTTCTTTTCCACAAGATTTTAATTATTTGCTAATTCCTCCCGGGAAATCTGTGTCCTAGTTTTCTAAGGAAACACAAGACTTCATAATTACATAAAACCCTGACTACTTGACAGTTAAAGAAACAAACGTCACAAAAACCCCTGTGAAGTTTAAAATGGTAAACAAGTAAGAGCTGATGGCATAGAGATTAAAAGGAGGGATTTATTATTCAGAGTATTAATAAAAATAAAAGCAAAATAGAACATAAAATGCTTTTACGTCACTTTAGGTCCACTTTAAATTTGTTTGATTTAGAAGGGTGCCTTGCTACTCAGAGTTGGAGACAGGACCCTTCTCCACATAGACTACTGTGGATTTTCATTTATATGTCCTCCTCTACCAGTTGGGTTTTTATAGGGAAAACTAAAGTAATGGAAAAGTTTGTAAGCTACTTTAAAATGCAGGCATCTTCCATTCATTACACAGTGGTCCCTTTTCAGTGGCCAGGACAAGGTCAAAGCAACACAGACACATGGCAACCTGTTGGCTTTCCAAATAAGCACCCAAATGAGCATTGGTTGTGTTGTTCAAACTGATCTGCTCTTTAAATCCTACAGTATTTTAATTTGTCTCTCAGTACCACCTATCCTATTCCTCCTTTTTAGCTCCTCCAAAGGCAGGTAGAGGATGGCAACAGAGGTTGTGCCTTTGTTTCACTCATGCATTTATTTTATTTTGTGAACATTATCAGTCCCCATTCACTTCAGTATTACTCCACATTTCCTTCTATTACCCAATACCTGTAGTTTCAGTATGAGAAAGATGACTTTGTATGCCACTCTTCTCTGTAGTGCATTTCCATAACATCTTCCTTGAGTCAAAGATGAGCTTTACAAAAAAACCCCTCTACAATTCTGTAATTCTGTTTCTGTCCTAAGCCAGGCAGAAGAGTGCCCAGAGAAAGATTGGAGGGGAGGGAAAGACACAGCGAGAAGAGCTGCCTTGCTGTGTTTGTTATGTGGGGGTTTTTTTTGATTAATCTACGCTGAGGGAAATAGCCAGTGGATACAGAATTCTTGTCTTCTCATCTGTGAGCAGACTGAGAGGTTTTGGAATCATCCTCTTTAATTTTGAAGGTTAAGAGATCTGGCCTCCCAGGAGCAGTCTGTGAAGGACAAGCAGGCATATCATATAGAGGTTCTTTCTGGAGAGACACTGCTCTTTCCACCAAAATTATCATGAACAGTCTTTCAAAATTCCCACACCTCATGCTCATGATTTATTCTTATTTATCTAATTCCCAGGTACAACAAGAAACAAGTTATTCAGAGACAGGCAGGTGACCTGGTTACTCCAAACCAGCCATGAAGTTACATTTCTGTGCTTTGCAGAAGCTGCAATATGTCTTCAGCCTGAAGATCATACCAAAAATACCTCCCCAGAAGCCAGCCAGACACATAAGTGGACAGCTTTATTTAGACAAAATAAATTTATTTTATAGTCTTACCATAAAGGGGCTAAAAGCAAGAAGAATCTGTAAAGACCTTCAAGTTTGATAGCACTCTTAGTGTCAAAGTGTTGGGATTACTTTTTTTTTTTTTTTTTAATGGACATTTACAAAAATTAAAAATCCAGCTAGTTACAAAGCTGGTTAAAAAAAAAAAGAAAAAAACCCAATCCTGTTTCCTGAGCAACACAGCTTATGAAGAGATCAGACACAGGTCTTCTGAAATATGAGGTCTTACATGAGGTGTCATTCACCTTCCAAGCAAGAACTACTCATTACTTTAAATTTTAGAAAGGCTTTTTAGTTTTGACCTGGCAACACAGAAATTCACTTGCTAACACTGCAAAGTGAACAGCTCAGAAGGGATAGGACAGGCTACAGACTGGATCACAGCTGTACTTTGAAGGAGAAAGCCAGAGGAAGCCTTGCTAGATATTGGTCCAAATTAGTTAAACCCTAAAATAAGATCATTATCTAATCAAAAAATCTTTCAGAGAGGCCGTAGTTGAGGTCTCAGAAATGAAACCATTCACAATATTTGCAGACACCCATAGTGACAGCTATAAATAGAGCCTCCATTCAAGCCAGGGTGATAATTATGGAACCTCACACAGGCAGTGGGATATCAGAGCGACTACCACGGGCATTCATGGGTGCATGGTCCTCTCCTGTTTACCCAAGCCAGCTCAAGAAGGGTCTCACATCCCTTGGTCATCTTTCTCTGGTGACCAGATGCCACTTGACCAGTTCTAACTCCGGCTTACATAGCAGCTTCCCAAATTCTTCCTAGCTCTAGGTAAGCACCACCACTTCAAGGTGGGAGGAGACATAAAGATGGACAGGGTTGAAGTCCACCAACACTGCTGGTAAGAGGTGCTATGCTACGAGTATACTTTAAAGTACACCATCAAACAGCCCCCAGATGCCTATGCACAACTCTAAGAATCATCTGATAGCTTCAGGCATATGTTTTAAACAGATACAATGGATTTGAAACAAGTTTGGCCTCAGGACTCCTCCAATACAACAGGGTAAGACCAAACAGGGAGATTATGCTTGTTTTAGGACATGGCTTTTCCTTTGATTTTAGTGTGGCTTTGCTAGATTTAAACTAGCCAGAGCACAAAATGATTCATAGGGAATTAAAATCATAGGCTGTAGTAGATGTAAAACACACTGCACATCAATGCTGTAGTCAGATTTGCCTCAAGTGTTTAGGGTCTGACAGACATTATAACAAAACTATTAGAACAAAAAAAAATACTATTGTTTGGAAGGAAAAATGTGGCATTTCCCCTTCATTTTACAGGGAAACAGATCAGATAATGTCAGGGCTGAATAAGCCCATTTCTTTTTGCCTAACAAATGTCATAGGCAGTGTAACATCAGCACCCATGGCAAGTTTATAAGTAAAGTTGTCATTTGATCCCCTTGAAATAAAGAGACAATAATAATACACCTGTCTCCTGGATATCTCTGATGGTTGGATAGGTTTTACCTGTCATCCCACTGCAAATGGCTTGCTCCCATGATGATTCATAACAACAGAATCTATTTCTGCTCTGTATTAACGGATAAAAGTCTCTCCTATTAAGTTTTGATCTTTGAGTTTCCACTACAGAATGATATCCAACAGGCCCATATTCTGCCTGGGAGCATCAAGGGTGGAATGGGGAGTGGAGAGATGAGAATGTAGGGTTGGGTAGGGTTTCTTTTTGTTTACTTGTTTACAAATTGGCATTTACAGTTCAATATATTGGTCATTTAAGAAAAAAAATCAATTGTCAATTATCGTCAGAAATAACACTATTCTATCCTGTGAATCTCTACTCTTGATTCAGGAGATCCCATAGGAGGCTGGCATAAGAAATGGAAATTGTGACTAGAGAAGAATGTTTGAAGACTTGTGAGAAGAAACACCAAGTTTCAATGTCCAGAAAATGCTCTTCAAACTCACAAAGTTATTAAAAATCTAGAGACTTTTATAGCAAAGGGTGCTAGATTTGCACCCCTTTTATGCTGATATAGTTATGTGTTCACAAAGTCTTGACTTTTCAATCTGACAGGATAAGTTAAATAAGTATACTACTGACCAGTCACCCAAAGGCTAAGACAGCCCATCCCATATGAACAAAATCCCTTTCCGCTCCTCCCTCAACCCCTCAAATCCTCTTCCATGGTATCTTTGAAGAGCAGGTAGTTTTTAAGCCTGCATGTGGACAACAACCTCTAGTGATCAAAGAGGTAGCTACACATCATGTAGGCAACAATAACTTCTCTTTGTAGCCAGACAACAAGATACCTTTCTCAGAAGACAAAAACCATCAGGGCTGTAATATTTGTGGCAAAAATTCAAAGCTTTTGTTACATGTAAGAAGAAAAAAAAGTGCTGACAGGACTTACAGTAAAACTCTTGTAATTGCAGTGATTTTTTAAAAAAGGTATTTATTCAATAAAAGAACCCTTTGGACCTAGTCATTCCTATTCATGAAGGAATAAGAGCTTGAAAACTCATTGTCCCCATCCAAAAAGATATGTTTTTTTCCCCAGTAGAGCAATAGCAGAAGAGAAAGTTGAAAGGCCATACATAGGTCAGCAAGCACTTTATTACTTCTTAGGAAGCATAATAACATGAGCAGATTTCTAAAGAAATCCTTGCTGGGTGCAGGGAATAAGCAGAAACCCCTAATCACTTAATTTAAGTGCCTTCGTGGGAAATATACTTTCCAGGGAGCGTGGCCCCAAACATCCTATCAAAGCTGATGCCAAAAATCTGTGACAGAACTGGTAATAAGCACTTGATCTCCAATTTAATAGAGAGATTTTATCCACTATAACACAGTTTTTGTACAAATTGCTTCTAGTCTCTGTACACACATAGAATGTAAAAAAAAAAAATTAAAAAAATAAAAATTCACAGCTTTTTGTAAAGTGCTTTTAGCTTTATAGATAAGAAAGCACTTTTTAAGTGAAAAGCATTGCTCCTAAGTATATTTTTCATCTAGTATCCTGCTTTGCAAGAATTCTCTTCAAGTCAGTGGCACAAGCTTCCCGTTCCTTGAACTACAGCTTCTCAATTTCCTTCACTTACTAGAAAAGCAAGTTTCTTGACATGGTTCAGAGGAATTGCACTCTGGGCAGAACTTCTAATTCATAAACTACAGAAGGAGCCTAAGGCACTTAGCATTTTAGACAGCTAAGCTTCAGGTAGGCTGAGTCTCAGCTAAGAGCAGAAGAGAGGCCCAATTCTGTCTAGGATTTAGCCTACACTCTGGCCAGCTGCTTTATCCCTTTTTTAGCAGTAGTCCATGGGCTTACAAAGCCCTTACCTAGCAGACCATGGAGATGGAAGGACACTCAAGATCCCTAACAACTCCTGAAAGCTGTTATCAGCAGTTCAACCAAAGTCTTTTACCATTCACTTGACCATAGCATAGCATAGCATAGCATAGCATAGCATAGCATAGCATAGCATAGCACACCATACCATACCATTTCTACCATTTCACTAAAACTACATTTTCATCCATTTACACAAAGGAAGCCAAGAAAAGGAAAAATACAGATGAAAAAAACCCCAACCAAACAAAAAAGGAAAAACACAACAAAGAAGCAGAAATCATGGCAAATTTATGGAGATAAATAGCTACAAGTCACCAAAGAAAGAAGCATCTCAATTCTACTGCTTCATTTGCAACCCTTAAATACTTGAAAAAAGTACATTCATAAACTTCCCCAGAACATACACAGTATTCAAGTAGAGAGTAAACCCCTGATTTCACAGAAGCATTAACACAAGAGCAAGTAACACTAGGGCAATCTCCTGTAGCCCACAACAAAAGAGAGGGACAGATAATTCCCAAGGAGACTACAGGAGAAGGTCTCCAGCCCCACTCCTTGGGCATGACTTCCCTAAGTCTATCCAACTCCACTACAGTTGTGGTGTCTGCAGTTGTAAGGTTTTGTCTTAAAGAGCTAAGATATGAAGTACAAGCTCCAGGGAGAAAAAATGTTCGTTTGGTTATTTTAGACATAGCTCACATCTAATGCAAATGTCTAGGAAATAAGAACTTTCCCCTACTCTCTTCCCATGGGTGTACAATAAGCACTGCACTCTTTAGTCATCTTCCCCATTCTTGAGAACTTTAGGAAACTTTTCCATGTTTTGATAACTGCATTTTGGCTGGACATTGAAGGACCAATCATTTGACTTCTGTTTTAGAAAATGGGTCTTTACTAGCCAAGCTGCTCCACTTTGACAGCTTATGTGAAAGCGTCTTACCACAACTACAATCATTTCCCATTTGGGGGCTATAAATGAGGTGCATTCCCATTGTAAAGATCACCTTTTTTCAACCTCTTTTTATTCATGCATGAATATCATCAGGCAGTAAGGAGAATCTGTGTGTGGCTTTTAGGCAGCAAGTAAATATTAATATATTGTGCTTTAATATGTAAGCTTGTCAAGATGCTGCAATGGTAAAGTGATTTACAAAATGAAAAATCAATATGGACAAACTCTAGTGAATACGCACGGTGAATTTATCTGTAGAAGGGGGTAATGAGAGATTGCCTTTTTGCTGCCTCCTGAAAGTACAGAATATAGTTCTAATATGAAAACATATTTTCTATTTCAGTCCATCTAATGCCACTGAAAATCTGGTATCCCATCAACCCAGAGAACTAAACAAAACCAGCCCTTATTTTCAAATTCACATTTGCTATGATTTCACAGGAACTGAGACTGCTACAGAATAAGCATCATATTAACAAATTGTATTGAGTCGTTTAGCTCTCAAATGTAGATGCTAATTCTCTAAAGAAGAGACTCGAACCAGCTGACATATTTATATGTATTTTCATTCATAATTCCCTTGGAGGTCAATGTATTCAACACACTCGAAATGGAAGGTTCATTTACAAGCTGAACACTGAGAAGTTAAATATCCACAGTGTGGAGGAAGTGACTGGATCTGGGATTTAACATTGGATCTGTCTCTGGTTAGAAAGCCATTGCTCTGAGAGAATAGAAAAATAGCTGACCTCCAAAGAAAGCAAGCAGTCCTGGAAAATACATTTCAAAGAGCACAAAGACACAAATTAATGACATAAAAATGGTAACACTCCCTTCCCTCCCCCCCCCCCCAAAAAAAAAAAAAAAAAAAAAAAAAAAAAACCAAACCCCCCCCCCTTTTAAATTAAAAGGAAAAACAAGCTTATTATTTTTTTTTTTCTTTCACTTCGCTTTTTTTTTCCTTAAG
>WTSP01020889.1:0-14887 GCA_025331215.1 Actenoides lindsayi | reverse complement strand
ACCCCCAAAAATACATTCCAAAGAGAACAACCACACAAATTAATGACATAAAAACGGTAACCCTCCCTCCCCTCCCCCGCCCTCAAAAAAAAAAAAAAAAAAAAAAAGAAAGACCAAACCTCCCACATTTTAAATGTAAAGGTCAGAACAGTCTGATTATATTTTATTTCATTTCATCTCTCTTTTCTATCCCTGAAGGTTACTGTATTTCATTGGAAAGCAAACCTTGGAAATTCCCAGAATAGTAGACACATCACCATGTCTGCACTTAATTTCAGCTTTTGTCAATGTAAACTATGATCTGTGTTGTGGTTGAATTTAAAATGAGGGACAAAAGCAGCCTTAGGGTCGTTAGTATGAAAGCTCAGCTGAAGCACACCTCTCTTTAACAGGAACATCCTGCATGAAACTCTGTCAACATCTGAGCTATCTATCAGTGGATTCACCTAACTTCATAGTGACTTTTAATCCTGTTTAGTGGCAAAACCCTTTTATCTCATCACCCTAACTGTTGCATGTTCTTATTTTTTGCTTCAAAGCATGCAGCTTTTTGGTTTTCAATGTTGTCAGCTCACTGGACCAAGAATGGTACTGTAAGCAGAGTGAAACAGTGTAAGAAGAGAAGAGGGAAAGATGAGGTTGTCATAATCTTTGAGATGATTAATTCATAGCAAAAAATAAGCATGTGATTGTCTTGCCTTGAATTGCAGAGTGTCTATCACAACTCGCCAGGCACATTAAGCAAACTTGAAATACAAACATGTTACAACAGTATGTAGAATAAACCTTTCTAACTCAAAACTCTTAAGCAGAATAAATGAACAACCTCTGCTCGTCTACCAGAAAACTGACTCTTGAGCACATCCTGAAAGTCAGAATTTCTAACACACTCAGGAAATCGTTCTCACAGTTCTCCAAGGAAAACACTGCAGTTCCTTCAGTCTCCCTGGCAGGCAAGGGGTTATTGTCATGTTTCACAGCTGGTCTGAGTAGCTGCAGAAAAATATGGCCAAAGAGATAGTGACTTGGATTTATAGAATCATAGAATCATTAAGATTGGAAATGACCTTCAAGATCATCAAGTCCAATCACAATTTCCGATTCTTTACATTAAGATTTCTATCTTAGTCATGGGCACCAGCTAAAACACCCTGCTGTCCTAGTCATTCTCCAAGGACATCCACCAGTTGTGCCTTTCCAAATGAGGAAAGCAGAGTCAAGAACGTGTCTGGCAGCCTTAAACCCATGTGTCTCTTTTTGTAGAAATTTCTTCAACAAAACTATGGAGAAAATACCCAAAGCACCCCAGTAAGATCAATAAGAAACACAAAGGGTATTGATCTTAATTTTTATTCAAGTTGGAGGCATCTTCTGCATCCTGAATCTGCCACTTGTATTACTGCAATCCAAGCTGACTGCTTTATCTTGTTTGTGGCAGAATGGGAGGATTATCAGCTCTTCTTAGATTTTGACAGTATAGGCAAACCCATGAATAGAAATATTTATTCTGGTCCTCTGCTAGAACTCCTCCTGTGGTGATCATAGCCTTCACAACAGTGCAATAATAGGTTGGAAGCAGAACTGACAGCTGAGGTCTTCAACTGCTTCGCAAGTGCAACAGGATTAGTTCCCTGAAATCCTGGTAGATGATGATGTTCTGGGATTCTAACAGTTGGGAAGACACAGTCCAAGAGATCCCAGGATCTATATACAGGATAAATAAGCTATGTCCTAAAAGGGCTCAGTGGAATTGCAAACTAACTTTCTTATGCTGCTTTGAAAGCAAAGAAACATTTACTGAAAAGAACACAGGAGTTGAATGAAGGCAAATAAACATTTGCTACCTTTGTACTCTGATTTCAGAGCAGTTCATAAATTCCATTTACATACTGTGAGCTGAGAAAACCAAAAATTACCAATGAATATGGTTTTGGATACATTTTTTTTTTTTTTTTTCCTCCATTAGTTGTTAAAAGACATACCGAAAAATTCTCACCTTAATATTCAAAATAGCTTGAGTATCTTTGGAGATATTTGGAGCTGGCAAACCAGCTTGCAGAATTATTCAGTTGGTTAATCACTTCTTCTATGTGATTTCATATGCAATTCCTTGATTGTGTGGCTTATGTGAGTAATGAGCATGACACGAGTGGAAATTTCACAAACCACACTTCAAAGCAAACTTTTGTTGGTGAATATTTAGGTATAGCAACCTCAGTATATGATATATATATATATATCTCAATACTATATTTGTGTTAGTAAAATTCCACTCTTGCACATTTACAGAAAGTGTTCATCAAAAAGATCTTTCATGATGAATCTAATTAAACACTTGTGGATGAATGTACTTACTATTAAATGACATCCTTGCCTGCTTCTTATTTGAAAGAACTCTCTAGACATGACGGAAAGTTAAATGTTGTCATATATATGTTTCCACCCCAAGAGATGACGGAAAGGTGAGCAGTGTGCATCTGTAAAAGGAGTGAAACAGGTGAGTCACTTTTTTTCTGTCTTATGTTTGATGATACTTTGTTTTGTAACACTTTACATGTAGAATTCCATGCAACTGTGCTCCAGACTATCTTCTCAAGTTTATCATCTTCAAAGCACTCAATCCTGCTCAGGATAGAACACATAAATAAATACACTTGTACAAGATGCTTGGGAGCATATATGTCATGATCAGAGACTTTCTATGGAAAATAGTTTGATATATGAAACATTTTTTTTATCTTAAGGTTAGAAGGAGTTATCATGCTATTTTTACCAAAAATCAGAAGAGGAGGGGGGAATGCAATAATCTATCCATCTATCATCTACACATTTTAAAAGCACATAAATTATTATTGCAAATTTGAAAAGCTGATAAATGCTAGGATTTCAGGCGCTTTGTAAAATGCTGGAATTTTCCTATTCTGTAGCGTTGTTTTCCTGAATATGCTTACTTTTAGATGCACCTCTGTCTAATCCTTTCTATAGGGGTTTAGACCATTCTGTAATAACTATGATTTCCCTTTGACAAAGTCAAGATGAAAGACTGCAGAAAAGGACTTTTCAACTATTTGCTCCAAAGAAAAGAAAATGCCCATTAGAGATGGAACATCCATATTTCTCATGATTAACATGATCAAGTACAAAAATGCCTATGTGGCTCTGTGAGGCCATTTCCAGCCCCTTTGCTTTAACTCTTTGCACAACTCGAGAACCCTTTTATTGTTGAGCTCTGAAGAATGAGTTACTATTAGCAAGCAGGGATAGCTATTAAGTTTTGCTCCACCTTGGTGTTCATTCACTTAAAGATTAAGTTCTGTTCTGTTCTACCATTAGATAGAAATGTATTGTAGCTAAACAACAACTACAGATTAAATTCTGCATTGTTGATGGTGTACACTCTGAGAAGTGTCTTATTTTGGGGTTTCAAAACGGCAGAGCTTGTAATCAAAGTTTACTACAGCACCACTGAGTTTCTCCTCTTAGGCAATATGGTCTCTTCAAATGGTGTGCTAACTCAGAACCCCTTACAAAATCAAGGATCAGTTTGAGGAGAAGATGTGGCACACACCCCTTTGCTCCTGGAAGGTGAAAACTAAACATAGTCGTCACTGTGGAGGCAGAGTATAGGAAAGAAAAATAAAAGTATTCGATTATAAAAACCACTTGAGAAGGTCTTCACAGTGATGAAAGTAAGTTAGTATCAGCTGGCAATACTCCACTGAATGGTGATTTACAGCTGTAAAACATCTACTTCTATGATCCAGGGGAAAGCAGCCTGCAAAATAACATCAGTCTGGCCTGCACCTCATTGGACACAAATGGCTGAAAGCCAGTTACATTGCAACTGTGGTGCAGTAACTTGTGAGAAACATTGACTTTTTTTTTTTTTCCCCTCAAAATTTCAGATTTCTGAGGGAAAGCTAAAGAAAAACAGTGGTGCTGCACTTACTCATTTACAAGTTTATAAAGAAAAAATCTAAACGTATCTATCCTTTATATCTGAGATGGAAAACACCTGAATATTATGTTGATATCTTGTTTTCCTAACTTCAAACTAGCTGAAAAACAAAGAAAGGTATCACCTTTATTCATCAACAATAAACAGGTAACCATCAAAGTAAAAATATTTAAAGTGTTTATCTTGTAAACTAAATCACCTCTCACAACTTTGCAGATGACAAAAATTTCAAAATACAGCCACTCCTGAGTGTCAAAAAGTCAAGATATTTTCTCTATGAACTCCAGAGTGAAATTATAGTTCCTGAATATAAATCTCCGCACATTACACTTTGAAAATCAAAAGTCTGTCGTCCTTAAAGCATTAATATTTAATTACACCTGACAGAGAATATTGAATAGGATTGCTCATTAGCCTACTAGAAACTTCTCAATTTTAGTTATTTGAGGCTGCTGTAGAGTTTCCAGTTTCTGGTGACACTAGGGGCAAGTTTGATGATGTAGAGGGTCAAATACTGGAGAATCATCACACTTACAGATACCTAAATAGTTAGACAGATTTCTAAAGGTGCTCAGAGAGCATTTTAGTACTTAAATTAAAAGTCTGGACACAGCATGCAAGACCTTTTCACATGTGAAAGCTTCATTTCCTTGTCTAAGTAGGATCTTGGCTTTTTGGAATACATGTACAGATTATAGCTTAATTTTTTAAAGCTTGGATTTGTAATGAAATTGTCTGTTGGATCTCAGATTTTCACAGCTGAGGGTTTTACCATATGCCTTGACCACTGACTATATCCCTAGGACTAGCTACTTCTCACAGGTGGTGTAAGTGGTCCAGAAGGTGTCTTTTCTTACCAAGTTGCTTCAACAGCCACTGCAAAATGAGTACCCAAACAGTGTTATTGTGTCATTACCTCTTTTTCTGCCTCTAAAAATAATATATCTGATAACATTCAGGATTGGGACTTAGATCTTTTACACACACACCAACACTTGAATATTTAGGTCAAAGCTCCCCATCAACTTTAAAAGAAGGCTATGTATACTTACATTTTATCTACCCCTTGCAAGTAAAGAAGTAACTGCCACGCTAACAGCAAGAGACAGTCAGATGTTTTTCACAAAAACTTGTAAGCCTGATAGGTAAAACTGATAAGAAAAAAAAAGAAAATAATTTCAGCTCACTTTTTCAAAATTCAGAATTACCTTCAAAATGAAAAAAAATAATTAACTACAAATAACTAAAGAATATCATGATGTTATTCTTGTTAAGATGTACATTTGGCAATAATAGGGGAAAACAAATCCAATTGTAAGAAATTAGGGAAAGGGAGATGAACCAGAGCTGCGCAGGTTTGTCCTCATTGACCCCTTTACAGTGGGTAAGTGGTGTAATTTGTTTTGCTATAATTACAGTCATTGATGGGACCTCTATGCATTGTCACACCAGGCAGCTTTGATGAAGGTATGTGCTCAACTGTCCTAAGAAATGTATTTTCCTCATCCAACCCCATTCTTTTGATTTTGGGTGACATGGGCTTCTAAAGTACTTGAAAGCATGTTTTGAAGGTGGATCCTCCTGCGTAGCTATAAAACTGTTCACATTTACATCAGAAAAAGTTTCCTCTGAAGTCTCACTAGGTAAGCAATAGAGGTGCTTGGAAAAACAAAGTTTTGTTTCTGTTGAAATACAAAGAAGAAAATGAAGAAACACAAACATCAAAAAACCATGAAAATAACATTTTGTTGTGAATAGGAAAATTTAATAATTGTCGAAAAATGGTTTTGTGACTTTCAAATTGACTAAAGTGCTTTTTAAAAATAATGATTCACTTGTAACGGAATCTCCCATTCAGAAAACTGAGGGACCGCCTCTAAAGCACAGGACAAGTCACCACTTGAACCAGAAACAGACCATAAGCTTTCTGAGACCAGACTTACGTGCTAGACAATGAGACCTTCCCTCACAGTTGTTTTCCCATGTGTCTTGGGTTTGGTTCAGGTTAATTGTCACCAACAGCTGCTGGTCCAAGGAGATGGGAAGGGCCACAACCAGGATAAACCACCGAATCAGCCAACAGCACCAAAGAATCATCGAATACCAGGTTGGAAGGGACCTCAAGGATCATCTAGTCCAATCTTGTAAGGTAAACTATATATATATATATATATATATATATATAGTGTAAATGAGCTGGCCCAGCACCCTGTCAAGATGAGTCTTAAAACTGCCCAGTGTAGGGGAATCCACCTCTTCCCTTGGAAGATTATTCCAATTTCTAATTGTTCTTATGGTGAGAAATTTTCTAGCTTGTACCCATCACCCCTAGTCTTCTCCATGTGACTCCTTGTCAAAAGGGAGTCTCCATCTTCTTGGTATAATACTGGGATATTCCAACTGGGATATCCAATTTGGTTTATTCAATACCATACTGATGTCATGCTCACTTTATAAGGGGGGGAGGAGGTGGCTGGCCCAGGGTAGGGGTGCCTGTTTTAAACTTGTTTCAGTGTGTTGCTTCAGCACAGCCAGAGCAGGGAAAGTGGCATCTCAGGCACAGGTTAGAGCCTCCTGATGTCTATCACTCACTTTGTATATAATTCCATTAGTACTATCATTAGTACTGTTGTTTTCTGATCTCTTTGTGTTGTTTTACTAAATTATTCTTATCTCAACATACAGGGTCTCACCTTTTTTTTTTTCTTCCAATTCTCCTCCCCATCCCACGGGAGGGGAAGGGTGTGTGTGTGTGCAGGGGGAAGCGGTGGGGCTCTGTGGTGTTTAGCTGCTGGCAAAGGTTAAACCACAACACCATGACTGAAACCTACACAGCAATTTGAATAGGATAATTTATTAATGAAAATATCACTGCAGCTTTTTGTATCTCCCTAATAAGAATGCTGCAAACAAGGGAATCGCATCTTGTTTGCTGCCTGGCTCAGTCCATACCCTCATTATGCAACTTCCACATCTGGCCCCTGACTACTCCTTTTTGAAAGTAACAGAATGGTGGAGAAATGTCAAATTGTCCAGTAATTGTTTCATGCTGATTTCATGGTACTGAAACTGTAAATGACATAGATGAGCCTCCTATTATGATAAGGACATCTAGGCTTGGTAGATGGATGATTCATAATCATATATACCACATAGCTAAATGTCTCTGTGATCTCATGGTGTTTTTCCACTTCTGGACACAGACACATATAATTCTAAATAAATCTGGTGCGGGTCTGACATTTCATTTTATCACACTACTGTGTTGTGCCATGTAATGCACTGCAACAGAAGGATGCATTGGAGTGACAAGCTGCCAGCTCTAATAAAAATGTATGGAAATAGATGTGCTTTCAGCTGAGGAGGCAAACTGTTCATCCAGAGATGTGCAAGCAGAAGGCAGAGCTGCAAATAAATCGCAGACTAGCCTGCTTCATCCTCCCTCATCTGAGCTGGGTTTCTTCCACCTCACATCTCATCAGTCACTTTGCTCATGGTTCCCACAACACCAACTGATCAAATCACCAGTGGTTTCAGTGTGTCCCTAAATAAAGACAGTTTTTCTCTTCTGTTGGTCCTAACAAGCTAAAAACTTGCCCCCTTGAAAATGAGCCCCCTTTTCTCTTAGGTTGTATTAGTTGGCATTTAGAGTGGAAGGTCAGAAAAGACATAGGAGAAAGGCTGACGGAAGAGTGCAGCAGGGAGAGAGGTACACTACAGTGAGGTAAAAGGAAAAGAATACAAGGAGTAGGAAACGGTAAGGGGAGGAAAAATCTACGAAGTAAATAAGGAAATGGAGATTACAAACATGGAAAGAAGACATAAGTGGGGCAGTACCTACATGTCTCGCAAGAGGAAGCTAATAGGACTACAGGATAGGAGAGAGGAAGCACCTCCTTCTTCCCAGGGCTCCACAAATAGGCAAGCAGTTGTTCTTCCTAGAACTATAGTGAAGACCTTCCTACCTTTTGTGTAACAATATACCTATGTGATGTTTAACCTTGACGCCTAAAATAGCCCAAAATGGTTTCTTCAAAACAATGTGCTTTAGGCACCAATGAACTGCCCACATCAACGACTCCATCTACCTTGATAAATCTTGGGATGAACTCTGGATTTATATTTGTAGTGTGTAAGAAAGTAGCTCATAGGTGTGGCTAAGAGAACGGATGGCATGTGCTCTCAGTAATGGCAATTACCAACGGAACTTATTTTGCGGGGAGCCGTTTGCATTCATGGCATCATGATAGAAGATTAAGACAATATACCTCATGTTACAGACGGGGAATTTGAGACAGTGAGTGGTAAAGTGGACTTCCAAAGATTTGCTTACCTTTTTGGGGAAGAGCTGGGGTCCACCTGACATTCACAGAATCACAGAATGGTAGAGGTTGGAAGAGATCTCTGAAGATCATCAAGTCCAACCCCCCCTGTTAAAGCAGAGTCATAAAACATATCTATTCTCCAGTCAGATTCCAGGTCCTATGTTTTATAAGTTTAGTGATAATAAACAATGAAAAAATTCTCATATGGAGAATTTCTTGCAAAAAATAGAACAATCATCTCCTTTATGAAATGCTACTTGTGTTTTTTACCATTGTAGCCAGTTTGATAAGGGTGCCATCTAGGGAAAGCTATGCTAGCAAGGCTTGGAGAGGTTGTATCAGTCTGAAAGAATCATAGTGACTAGTATCTTCCAAATGTTTTTCATGGACTTTCCTATTTTTATGTGGAAAACAAAACAAACCTATTGTAAATCCCAAGGAAGTACAGCAATTGCATGTTAACACGGTACTCCCATGTCTAAATATATAATGTGCTACTTATGGGAAGAAATAACCTTAAAAGTAAATAACAGGAACAGGTGGTTCTGCAAAATCTTGACACAGCAGGACAGCAGGACCTGTGCATTGAAATCAATACCATTGTGACTAAAACAGAGTGATCATGAAGTGCACTTGCATGGTGTATATAACATCATAGTATTTTGCTTCCATGCTCCTTTGTGTGGAGAGAAAACAAGTTGGATGTTGGTATTTAAATGCACTAAGTTTTCCTTCTGCTGATGGTGACTTTCTACCTCTTGTCCACAGACCTGCACCTCTATCCCTACCTGTGATTGCTGTGCTGTATATAACAATCCTTTCACACATTTCCCTTTTTTGACTTCAGTGGCAGTTATTAGTTCTTTTAACCTCTACCCATTTGTGCAAGTCTTCAGATTGACAACAGTGAAAATTGTGTTTCTTTCTACAACTACACACATTTTTTTTTTCTGTAATATATTTTACACGAAAAATTACAGTTCATCAAAAGTAAAGTGTTTTGTGAAAATTATTTTTGAAATTAAAATTGAAAATAAAAGTTAAAAACATTATTTTGACCTTTGTGGAACAAAGCATTCTAAATTATTTTGAAATTACTTTTAATTTCAGTATTTTCTTTACTTCATATTTATAAAACAATACAAATAAAAGCATCAAAAATGAAATTAAATATATTAATTTTTCTACCCTAAATGCATCACATTTCAGTTAACAGAACATTTACATGAAAACCTCCTGTTCTACTACAGAAAAAAAAAAGCACTTCAAAATTATGCATCACCGGTAAGGACATGGCTCCCACATTGTTTTCATGGACAGAGAAAATATACATTGTAGCAGTAGGAGATTTCACCAAGTGTTCTATCATTCTTTCATCTGAAAACTGATGACTAGTTAACGCTGAATTTACCAATGACAATGCAGTTCATGTTGCGTCTCACAATTAATTGACCAAAAGTATACCAGTTTTAAGAACTTGAGAGTTTTAAGCACTTAACTTGTAAGTTTGACTGTTTCTGTGAACTGAGAAACAGTCTGTGATCAACAGCTGATTTTAGAGTGGCTGCCACACAGCAATGTAATCACAGTTCCTTTCTGCCATTAATGAAATAGGGAAAAAATTCCAACAAATGCTTACATGCTCAAACATATTAATATTATTCTATAAAATGTTCATCTTCCTCTAAGTTTTGAGAAACAATTCTTCCTCCAATCTCATACAAACTGTGAAGAGAAATGTTCATGGTTCAACTTCTCTTAAATCCATTTATAAGGTGCTATCTATACCAAAATTTGTCACACAGGTTGATGGATTTGAAAAGCTTAGACAGCAAGACACGGAGGACATCAGGTTGCTATTCTAGCTAGAAACAAAACTAAGAAAACTAAGCATTCTGGTTTTTAAAAGACATCACTGATTAGCCCTACAGATACAAAACTCTGGGCATAGACAGAATCCTGTAACACAGCTGACATGTAACATTCTGTATCTTCACCTTGAATGCTGGTGTTTAGATATTTGTGTATAAGTCATGTTTGAGGAGCAGTGGACTGTGCCATGGAGGGTGACAAACCTACATACCAGACAGTTATATTTAAAAGAAATTAAAAGACTAGTAACTTGGTGCATTCAAGCATGGCTTATATTTAGAGGTGTAGAGAACACATGTTGAGAAAGAGAAACTTCTTTTACAGCATCTGAAGCTGATAATTCAGAAATCACTGTGTGCAAAACTGTTATTCTGTTCAGAATTGGCATGAAAATTTGCTCATATTTCAAAGAAAAATTATTAAGAAATTAACAAAAGCAGAGAGTAAGGCCCATGAGCCGCTGGGATACAGAATGCAAACAACAACTACCTGTATTCCAGGTGAAATGTTGCTATGTGTTAACTTCAGACAAATACTGAGAAGGGAAGCATTCTCTGAATTTCTGAGCAATGAGGGAAATTCTTGGGGATTTATGCTTTCCATATCCACATCACTGGGCCTTTACAATGTTTTCACTGTAACTAAATACTCCTTTTATTTATATATTTATTTATTTAAAATCAAGTTGAAAGCATTAGCAAACTAGGAAAAAAGTTTGGATCAGAAAGGTCTGTTTTATATTGTCACAGTAACAGAAGTTTAACAGTAACTGCATTTGCCAGAAATTTGTGAAATGTTGCCCTGGGCATATTTACATTAAACAAATTCCAGTTTGTTGTATAATTACAATCAGTTAAATAATATGTCATGAATAATGCAATCCTCATTCATATTCACTGAGGACTTTACTCATAATCATTTTCATCAGTGTGGACAGTTTGCTTTTTGGGGCAAACAAGTAGGGCTTTATCCAAGAGTTTTTTCAAGTGTTTTGTCTTCTGAATTTCAGGGAGATGGAAGATGGTGAGAGTCTATGTTATCATGGAAGCCAGTTACAGAAGCCAGAGTTCATAATTCAAAACCATAATCTATTGTTTAGGATAAAGTTTTCCTCTCTAAAGTAAAGATAACAACAAATGCATTTAGCCATGAAGAAAGCAGAGAGCCTGCATAGAGTCCTCTTGGTGCAATTTCCTGATAGGAAAAGAAACAGAATAAAATTCTGGTCCAGATGAATCCAGTGACCATTGAGTTAAATAGGACATGGGTTAGTCTCCATAACTTTAATTTCTGTTCATAACATAGAGAGCCAGTTCTCACCAAGCCAGGGACATCTAGCTATTCCAATCCCGCTGTTTACTGTAATACCATCTCTCCTATAAGCAGATTAGCTTTTTTCACTTTTATGGGCCTGTAGTGAGATCATTTCATTACCTCCTGCTAGCTGAATACTAATTTCCAGATAGCAATTTGTGTATGGCTGACAAAACTGTAACATAGTATTCTGCCAAACAGAGGCATATCAAGTGTTTTTGTCATGAAAATATGTGTTCACATTTTCTGGGTGTATTTCATGGGTATAAGAAAACTCAGGCACACTTTGTTCCTCGCAGGTAACAGTGCTGGGTTTTACTGGATAAAATAAAAGGAGAAAGAGAAATAAGGGAGCTTCTAAGTTAGCTAGACACATGTGCTCACAATTCAGTACTTATGGAGACACATGGCCACTTTGTTTCTACCCACCCTTTAGATGTAAAGTGATATTTAGATTGTAAAGTTTGATCTTTAGGCTGGAATTGAGTCAGGTGACTACTGGACATATGAAAACAGTCTGGAAATCCCACATTATTCAAGAGAGGTTACAAGCTTAGAGGCACAGCCATCCTCAGAGATGACTCTTGTGTGACTGTAGCATGGTGACTGACATACAAAGAGATGGAGTGTACTGGGCTATGGCAAATGCTGGACCAGAGGCAAAAGATTCAGGAATATTGAGGGATGGTATTGCGCCCAAGTGAACCAGAGGTGTAGAGAAAGATTACTGTCTTCGCCTGCTTGTCTGACAGTAAGTTTCCCCACAGAAGAAAAAGAATAAAAATCTAAGAGTGATTTCCATATCTCACTCCTCCCTTGCAGCAAGAGCTACTGTGGGCAGAGTTGAAAATCAGATTGCTTTTATATAGCATCTTTAATCCTGATGACCCCTCCCTGGTATCTCACATTTCAACAGCTGTGATCCATGTTAGCCTATCTCAGTTTTCCCAGTTGTCCTTTTTTTTTTTTTTTTTCATTTTCTCCCCCACCCTCCACCACCTTAGAAAGCGAGGAACTTGAAAAAAGACCAGACACCATCAACAATAAAAAAAGAAATTGCAGCATACCAATAGAACTCCAGGAAAAATCAGTTACAGAGCCCAGCATTTGAAGGACTCTGCAGAAATCTATTTTTTTGTGTGTTGCCCATCGGTGGTTTTTTTGCACACTGACTCCCAATGCAATGCAACCAGATCACCCTGTACTCTGCAGTACAAAGATCATGTACCTACCCTTCAAATCTTACCTATGTAGAAACAGGGTGTCCTTTCTGCCCTTGCTAGTCTACATCATGATTAAGTTTTGAAAAGGTGTAAAAAAGAACATCTTCCACCAGGTCTCTCTGGTAAAAATTAGAGGTATATAAAAAAGCTTCTCAAAGCATTTAGATTTAACTAATTATCCCTCTCTAGACATCGAAGACATTTTGTATAATTCAGTCACTGTAACTAATAATTCTCAACCGCTCTGTATCCTCTACAGTGGGAGAAGCTGGACATAGAGCATTTCAAGGAAATCTCTGCATCTGCTAACAGATTTTAAAAATATTTTATTTATTCCTTGTTTGGAGCTTATATTAACTTTCCCAGTCTATATTTCATTTATAGAAAATCAATGGCAGTCAGCACATTATGATCAACATTGTAGCAATTTCCCTTTAAGCTAGCAAGATATTATTTAATCATCCTTTCCATTAATAACCCTTGTACACATATGGTTTTCAAGATTTAAAACTAAAATTGTAAATGCAGTATAGTGCCTTCAGCTTACAACTTGTACAAAACTGAAGCCTTTTAAAAAAAAATCAATCAGCTCTTTTGGAATCCATTAAAAAGTAGAATTTAATAGAATATCTTCATTATAAGCCACAGTGGAGCAATATTATCTTTCTTTACATTAAACTTTGGAAAGGCAAACCTATAAAATAAAACTCCCTTTTGTTTTCCTTTTTTGTTCTTAAGCATTTATAAATGGAAGAAAAATACCCCCTCTATAGTAACTCCTTGAAAAGCAAAACTTAATCAACATTTTTGTTCTAGTTTAGGAGGACAATATTACCTCTATCTTACATCACATGTGTTTTAAGGATATGATGAGGAGAAAGATAATTTCTTATCTTTAGGAAATAGAGAGGAGGGAAAGCGAGTTCGATGCTCCCTTATCTTTCAGGGGCTGTCCTCTTTAATACAACTGCTATGCAAGTTCTGCCCTTGAAAAACAGAGAGATACCTATGAATCTGTACACCAAAATTTCCCTAACTTGTCTCCCATTGTTTGAAACTTCTCGCTACTTACATTGCCTTGTACCTTTTCATTCAAACCAAAAGGGCTTTTAAAGTTTCTACTTCCTAATATATCTGCTTCATTTTATTAAATTACCTAATGAAAGCGTGGAGCAATGTCATAAAATGCAGTATGACAATGGAGGTCCAAAAACAAGACAGATCTCTTACAACATTCTGGTATGCTGAGTATCAGCAAGGCCTTACCTAAAACACTGCCAGAAGCATGATACTTCAATAAAGGTATGCAAAGACTGAAAAGTACAAATCGATATAGTTGTGGTATGATATGGAAAGAGTTGGGGCTCTGAACCACATTCCCACTTATGAATGTTAGTGGCTGAGTATAAAAGCTCCATGCTACACATCAGCCAGGTCGAAAGAGCACAGTGAGTTACCAGTAGGCAGCAAGTTTAATGGTTGACTTTGGGCTTCAGGTGATTCCCACTTGATTTGGATTTCACATATATAAGAAATTATTATTTTTTTCATGCTCTAATACAATTTTAAAAGGGATCTAGACAGGCTGGATCACTGGGCCAAGGCCAAACCCATGAGCTTCAATAAGGCCAAATACCGGATCCTGCACTTGGGCCACAACAACCCCCAGCAGCCTCCAGGCTGGGGGAGGAGTGGCTGGAGAAATGCCAGGCAGAGAAGGACCTGGGCGTGTTGATTGACAGCCACCTGACCATGAACCAGCAGTGTGCCCAGGTGACCAAGAAGGACAATGACAGCCTGGCCTGGATCAGGAATAGTGTGGTCAGCAGGAGAAGGGAGGTGACCATTACTCTGTACTCGGCTTTGGTGAGGCTGCACCTCAAATACTGTGTCCAGTTTTGGGCCCCTCTCTCTAAGAAGGACATTGAGGTGCTGGAGAGGGTACAGAGGCTACAAAGCTAGTCAAGGGTTTGGAGCATGCGTCTGATGAGGAAAGGCCGAAGGATCTGAGGCTGTTTAGCCTTGAGAAAAGAAGGCTGAGGGGAGATCTTATTGCCCCCTCCAACTACCTGAAGGGAAGGTGTAGCGAGGTGGGAGTTGGTCTCCCTGGGGAGAAGTGACAGAACAAGAGGCAATGGCCTGAAGTTGACCCAGGGGAGGTTCAGGCTGGATCTCAGGAAGCATTTCTTTCCAGA
>WTSP01020888.1:0-19162 GCA_025331215.1 Actenoides lindsayi | reverse complement strand
AAAGCTGCCTCTTAACACATGTACTTGTATTCTTGCATGACTTTAAAAAAAAATGCAGGGTAAATGGAATCAGTGTACGTTTAGAGTATATGTAGACCTAATCCAGACCTAAAAATCCTTCAAAGTATGCAAAATAATGCAATTTTCTTTTCAGAAAATCTGCAAGCTGGAAGTCAAATTGCCTGCCCAGGTGTTAACACCAAATACTGGACTGTTTCTCTTATTTGACTATTTTTAATTAGGGACAATGATTTTTTTTATTTAATTCCTTAGTTTTGAATCTAATTATTTTTGTGGCACTTAAAAAAGAGTCATTAGCCATTAAGACAAATTCGTATTTTTCTAGAGAATCACTTGTGAGGTATAATCATGTTCTAAAGAGTCTGGGGTTTTTTAACACTTGTTTAAGTAGATTGCTACCTCAACTTCAGGAATTACACCAACAAAGTCATCGTCTAGATTTAGTTCATTTGCTCATTGTCTTCTCTTCATTTTTCTTCTTTGAAAATTTACTACTGTAAGAGATTTTTCCCAAAGGCTGAACTTTGAAACTGTAAAATGTTTCTTTTCCATTCTTTAATTACTTTCATAAATCTAAGATATTGGTTACAATAGTACATTTTGGCCCTAAAGTATCGATAAGGGTCATTGCCTTGATTGTGATCTAGATTTAATTCTGTGTTCTTACTCAGATTTATCTGTGCCTGATGAATATGCACAATCATTTTTTTTTTGGTACTGTAAAAGATAAAAAAGTGTAGGGGTAACTGAAAATGAAAATTAAAAATTGCAAAATATATTCAGGTACCTGACTAAATAGTGACATGACTAAATAGTTTACAGCGCTATGATAGTTTCCTTTATCTTGTTTATGATACTTGTTCAGTGCAGTGTAAGAACGGATTCAGTATCTTTGTAGTTACTGAATGAAGAACACCATATTACTTTGTATTTCAGTTAGAAATCTCACAAAGTATCAGAGCACAGGGATTATTTTTAATTTCTTTAGCATGTGGCTCTGGGTTGTTTATGTCTCTGTATATAAATGCATGTGTGCAGCATAGAGTTTACTAGTGTAAGATGCTAAAATTGAAACCCTTCAGATATTTAATGGAGCATTTCTGCAATCTAATTATTTTTGGCTTGAGACCCTTAAGCATCCTAATGGCAGAAACCCAGGTAAACTTTCAAACTATAGGTCTTGTACCATCTTGAAATGTTGTCAATTTTCATTTCATATTTACAAGATCTGAATAATGGTATAGCAGTAAGCTTATACCACAGAATATTTTAAATGTCCATTTAATAATAATTCCTTCTGAATAAGTTCTGTCAGTCACCTAGTTTAGAATGTATATTTTTGTAATGTATTTTGAAAGTACAATGGGATGAAATAGCAACTCAGTCATCAAAAGTTTGTGTGTATATTTGTATGCATTTCTACAATCTACATTTATACATATTTATTCATAAACACCTGTGTGAATATATACAAAGCCCATGCACACTTTATCAGTTGGGATTCTTGGATAAAAGATCAGATTTTTTTAAAGTGTAACCAGTTTTTTTTGAAGTTATTTTGTCATATTGCATGGTTTAACAAGGTTAATACAAATCACTTTAACAAAATATTTCAGTAACTTTCTTGTCCTTCTAGTGTTCTGAAACCTCTTTGCCTTTTTATGATTTACAGTGACAGAGAGCTCACAGCAGTTCTTCCTCAGCTGAAAATACTTATCCTAAGTAGATATGGGCTAGTAATATCTTTTCAGTTACTGGTGATTAAATCGTGATACTAATCTTCAAATATTTGTGGTTTTTTTCTTAATACTTTTAACATCTCCAGATACTAATTACCAGACAAACCAGGATTTGTTTTGTTTTTCAGTAGTTGAAAATTCAGTTGATGATTTTTTTTTTTACATGAGCATAAAAATCAGTACTGAGAGTGCTGCCAATAACTGTAACCAGCCATATTAATGACCCTAAAAATAAAGGCAAAATCACAATATTATATTTATATTAATGGCAAATTCTTTAGTCTTGTTTATTACGGATTTATGTGTAGTTCTTAGAAAACTGAGGCCTTGATCCCTGTGGGTGGTTGGGAAGAATTAATATTACATGAATTGGGTCTGACAAGCTTGCCTGAGGTCTGAAGGCAACTGGTGATGTGTGAACAGTTTCAGAATTAAAATTTTTCTTTTATTTTTTGATTGGAAAAATATTCAACAGATTTAAGAAAAAAATTGCTTGTAGATGACTCTGGTGGGTTGACCTGGGCTAGCCACCAGATGCCCACCAAGCATCTCTATGACTCCCCCTCTTTAATGAGACATGGGGAAAGAAAATATGACACAAGGCTCATGGATAAAGACAGGGAGAAATCACTCAGCAATTACTGTCCTGGGCAAAGCAGGCTCAACTTGGGGAAATAAATTTATCTTATTATCTTGATAAGAGAGTATCATATCATAGAATACCAGGTTGGCAAAAGCACAGTCTGGAGAAGATGGTCCAACACCTTGTCCAGATGAATCTTAAAAGTGTCCAATATTAGAAAATCCACTTCTTCCCTGGAGAGACTATTCTACTGGATGATTGTTCTCATTGTGAAAAATTTTCCTCTCATGTCTAGTTGGAATCTCCCCAGGAGTACCTTGTATCCGTTATCTCTTGTCTTTTCCATGTGATTCCCGGTAAAAAGGGAGCCTTCATCTTTTTTTTTTTTTTTTTTTTTTTGCAACCACCCTTTAGATACTGGAACGTTGATGATAAGGTCTCCCTTAAGCCTTCTTTTCTTACAGCTGAACAAACCTAATTCTCTGTCTCTCCTCAGATGACAGGCTTCCCAGAACTTTGTTTATGGGCCTTCTCCAGACACTTATCAGCCTGTCCATGTCTTTTTTGTGTAGCAGGGACCAAAACTGATCACAGTACTCCAGATGTGGCCTGTCTAGTGTTGAGTGGGATAATGACTTCTCTATTTCTGATGATGATGCCCTTGTTGATGCAACCCAGCATCCTGTTGGCTTTCTTTGCCGCTGCAACATGCTGCTCATTCATATTGATCCTGTTGACTACCAGGTCCCTCAGATCCCTTTCCACAGAGCTCCTCTGCAGCCGGGTAGATCACAGTCTGTGTTGCACTCCTGGATTATGTTTTCCCAGGTGCAAGACCTTACATTCATCCTTGAACTTCATAAGCTTCTTGTTAGTCCACTATCCAGATCTTCCTGCAGGATGGCTCTCCTGAAATGTCCACTTCCCCACTCAGTGGGGAAAACTTCATCAGGCTACACTTGATCCCATCATCTAGATCACTTATGAAGATATTAAACTGCACTGGGTTCAGTATTGATCCCTGGGAGATCCAGGTATAGGATAATGAGAAATAAGAACAAATCTAAAAACACCTTCCCCACGCCCTTCCATCTTCCTGGGGACAATGCTGCTCTCCATTTTCTCTACCTTTTCCTCCTGACCAGTGCAGGTGGATGGGGAACAAGGTCAGTAAACTGCAGTCAGTTCATCACATATCATCTCTGCAGCTATTTCGTCATGATACTTTTCCCCTGCTCCCGTGTAGGGTCCTGCCCATGGGAGAAAATCCCTCATGAACTTATCCAATGTAGATCCTTCCCACAGGTTGCAGTTCTTCATGAACTGCTCCAGAGTGAGTCCTTTCCACAGGATGCAGTCTCAGGAATGGAGCGCTCCAGTGTGAGTCCCCCATGGGTCTACAGGTCCTACCAGAAAACCTATTCCACATTAGTGGACTTTTCTCCGCAGGGTCACAGCTCCCGTCAAGTGCCTCCTGCAGCACAGGCTCTTCATGACATCACAGACTGGCACATCCACCCGCTCCAGCATGGGGTCCACCGTGGGTTGCAGGGGCACAACTTGCATCACTAAGCTTCACACCATCGAACAATATACACTTAGCATAAAATGTCATTGTATTTAATGATGATGTTGCAAACCATTTCACTGGTCCATGTACATAGTTTTAAGGGCAGTGCTACTGTCATTCTCACACTCTGGAAGTTGACTTTTTGACTATTTTTAATGGTAATAATTGTTTAGTTAGTAATATATGAACTAAGGTCACAATACAATGGAAATGGTGTAAAAACTTACTAATTATATTAAATCTCAAAATATAATCATACGGTGTGTTTTTGTTACAATGGCTGGCTAAATAAAGTTGTAGAAACTCATTATAAGGTGGAAGGTGATTAACCCTTTCATGTATTCAATTTCTGAACTCATAAGGTATTCATTCTACCATTCATTAGAATTAATTCTAACACCTTTACAATGAATACTGCCAGGATACAATAAGGGGGTGATTTAAAGTCTTGAAGCCTTGTGATACTTTGCTCTAGGAGGGCTAAAAGATGTTGTTGGGGGAAATACTGTTTTATTTATAAACTGTTAAATGTTAAATTTAATTGAAATTATAGACAAAAAGAAGTTATTCAAATTGAAAATAATAAAAGTGAAAACACACCTGTTTACTAGCTCCTTTAAAACCTGCTTTATAAATTCATTATTTCTGTTTCAATATTTTCAGTGATATATGTATTGTAATATGGAAGTGTCTACTATGGCTTGTGGTTGTAATTATTCACAGTGATTTAACTTATGCCATTAATAACTCATTCCCTAACAAGTGCATGGTAAAATCTCAAGAGTTTTGATTAAATATCTAGCAATACAGATGTTTATGTAAACATTTTTGGGCTTTACATTTTAAAAAGCTTATGAAAACATTTATTTGATCTTTCAAATGGATTTAATCTGGGTTTTATTTCTAATTTAATCAACTGACCTATTTTTGTGCCTTTTTTACATTCTTTTATGATTTAAAAAACAACAACAACAAACAAACAGTTTTTAAGCACAGAATTGTTCGTTCTATCTGGTTTATAAATCTGTTGAGGTTTTGTTTTGGCATATTTTCCTCCTCCTGAGCACAAACCCTATTAAACTAATCTTTTTAATGGGCATATTTCAGGAAGAACATCTACATAAACAGAAATAAATTGCTTTAATTTCATTTTGAAGTCATGGAGAAAAGTTAATACCTTCAAGTCTAAACGAAATGCCACAGTTCAATACAAGTATAATATCTGTAAAAGAAAGCTAAGGATGTAAAAAATGTTAAATGTTTTCTTATTAAATGTCATGTACGTTTTTTCCTCTAAAGAATTAATGACTTCTTTAAGCAGCTGTCAGAGAGTTACTGCTTGCTTGTATGCTAGAAGTGCTTAAACTGGTTCAGGAAAACAACAGATGATGATAATATCCATATCTTCTAAAGGGCGAAATTAAAGTTTTGAAGAGTTTTCATGTTTCTTTTTGTGGAAAAAAACCCCTGGTATACACAATGGCATACTTTTATGTAAAATAGGGCTTTATGTATAATGGCATCAATTATTAATTTCATTTAGTAAGTATAATGAAAGAGTGATAATTTCTGACACATGCATTTCTAGAAAGAATAGATTTTTCTTCTGTTTGTCTGGAAGGGTATCCTGGTTTTGGCTACAAGCTTCTATGGAGAAAATTATCTTTATGTCAGCCAAAACCAGTACAGGAAAAAAGTTAAATGACTCTTTTTCTCCAAAACCAATTTTTCCAGAATGACTTGGTAAAGGAAAGTAAACCAGTAAACCAGTCTTCAGAAATAGAGTGTAAGAGACATACATGGATTCTATTAATACTTATTTACAGTTTATTGCTGATTAATATAAAATTAAAATCCAATTTGAAATATCAAACCTTAAGATTACTTTAAGTTAATGAAAACCACCAAATTCTTAGTAAATGCCTAGTAAAAATAACACTGATGTGGTTTATGCTGAATAAATACCACCCTTCTGTGCACATAGAAACTGATTTTCTATATGTTCTCAGATAACCGTGTAATAAAAACTATGAAAAACAGACTTCTCATTTGCTTACTTACATCTTTTCTTTCCAGATGGCACGAGAGCAGTATATATTAGCAACACAACAGAACAGCCTTCCAAGGACCGAACATCCTCAGTTTTACCCAGTAGGGATTTATGGATGGCGAAAGAGGTGCTTATACTTCTTTGTCCTTCTGCTGTTGGTTACCATGATTGTTAACTTAGCAATGACAATATGGATTTTGAAGGTTATGAATTTCACAGTGGTAAGTATCACAGTAACTTTATGTATCCTGTTGCTTGAAGTAATAACTTGTAGGTTTTGTTCTCTTCCCTTTAACATGTTGTATGCACATCTTGTAATTTTGGATTAAAGACCACTTCTTTGAGATATTTATACCTTTTTTGCAGATATTTTTGGTTAATCGTATCTGCTGAAAATATATCTGGATCTTAGATTTGTTTGTTTGTTTGTTTTCTGTTTGTTTGTTTGCCCAACCAAAAGCATCACCGTGACTGCCCCAAACATGTCTTGGTTGCTTGTCACCACCGATAGCAATCAGTAGAAGTTTACTGTGTCAGTTCTGAATGGTATCTTTCTTAGGAGTAAACTTGGTTAGTCAGGTCAGCTTAGGGCGGCTTTTTCGGTTTATGTTGTTCTTAGGATTTTTTTAAAGTTTACTGGCCATTTGTACTGTTTCACTTACAACTTAGAGTAGCTATTTTGATGTTGATAAGAGAGGGTTAGGTGGGTGTAAAAGCCGCAGGATTTTACAAGAGCCTCCTCCTTGCATCTTTTTTAGCAACAAAGTGTTACCGAGTATTTCAGATGCACACCTGAAATCTGCATGCAGTGGAAACTGTGTATTCTGCCCAGCTGTTCTCAGAGCTTTGTTTAGGTATAAAGGTGGTAGAAGTTCTTACTAGCTGGGAGTGGAATACTGTCTTTTTGTATATCAGAAGAAAAGATAGAGCACTTCACAGCTTAAAATAGCAGTGCTTCTGCTAGGATCACTGTAATCTTTCTCTATCTCTCTGGATTTTGAACTTCATAAGCTGTATTTTGATGTAGCTAGTAAAACATTTCTAATTCCTAGGGTCATAGCACATTTATATTCTTCATTAGTTTATCGGAAATAAAAACCAGCTTTCCAACATTCCCAAATATTGGAAAATAAAAATAAGAGAGCTTTAAACATTGTTCTATATCTGCTAATGCTCTGTAATGTGTAGTCTTCTGAGATTGCTGTGTAGGGAGACGTATTATGGAAATATCTTGGTACTTGTGAGTTGTCACCAGTGGTTGAATACATTGGTTCGTATTTTGACAACTATATGACTTTAATACTTCAATATTCATGTACTGAAGAGTTTGGGAGTTAGAAGTTTGGGAGGTTTTTCTGTTTGTTTATGTTTTTGTGGTTTGTTTGGTTTTTGTTCCCCCCCCCTTGTTTGTTCGTATTTTTTAGCATAATGTGCTTGCAAAGCAGGACAGCTTTTGCTGTTTGCATTAGAAGTGTATCTAAGCATATCTGTTGGTTTTGGTAAAATGGTCTGGTATTAATTCCAGAGGACAATTAAGTATGGAAATTTAAATAGGTTAAGAAGATGTTTTAAAAAACACAGAAGTTTTCTCCGTGCAGAAGATTACATTCCAGTAAAATACTTGAAACTACTGTTTCCATATCTTGGCAATGTTGGACCTTCTACTCTACATCTATTATAGCACAATCCACTTTAAAGCTCTTACAGTTTGAACATACATAGAATCTTTTTAAAACACAACTAAAAAAAAAGATATTTTTGAAATAATTTTCTTTCCCACAAGTCAAAACTGTGTTAGAAAGTTAAAGGTTTATGGTGAATAACTAAATCAGTGCAGGAATCTAGTGCAGGAAACAACCAGATTGTTTCAGCAGTTCTGTTTATTATTTAGTGGATTGAAGACCTTGTTACAGCAGCTTGAGCAGTGTATGTATCTGAAATAATAATGGCAACACGGACTTAATAATTTCACAAAAAAAGTGTTTGGAATTATTTACAAACTTCATTTATAAACATGTAATTTCATTATTATGATACAGAAATCACAAAGCTTATGTGCAATTTTAATAATGCTGAATTTGTCTTAAATACAGATAAATGGTGTGCTATTTTCTAGTGTGTTTAACCCTCCTGTTACAGAATAAAAATTAATTTTGTGTATTTACAATTACCATAGTCATATATATCAGTAACTAATTTGGAAAAAGCAATTGGAACATAGCATTCTGCTTTCATATAAAATCCCTAAAACATATTTCATATGTTTGGGAATGCTGTTCACTTTGGAATATCACATACCCCTTAACTACCTCAGAAATCTATAATTCCTACTTAACAGTTATGAACAATCTGTGAAAATTACTGTTTTTAAAGGACTTTGCATTTAAAAAAAATAACAGAAGTATTTTCTTAACTATCATACCACCACCAGATCATTCTTAGTCAAATGTATATGTAATATGTACCTGTTGACATAAAATTATTAACAATTATTCTTTTAATGGCAAAATATTTCATGCTTTTGTGTAATTAAAGGTACTGCTTCAGGACTGATTTGGTTTTGTCTCCTAACTTTTATATAAATTTATGGAATCATGTGTGGTTAAACTGTGCCAGGAAACAAAAAGCATAGTCGTGAAATTGTGGTTTATGACCTGAAATTGTACATCCTAAATTTCTCCCATTTGTTTTACAAAGAGACCGTTAAAAATGATAGTCATTAAATGATATGACAATAGGTTATTTAATATTATAAATACATGTACATGCAATAGCTGGAGGAATATCATGTAACTTAAAGCTGAAGGAATGTAAAAAGTGTCTCAGTATTTGCTTCTGGTTTTATATGCACTGTCAGTTTGGATCATGTTTGAATCAATTCTGTTAATTATACATTGAAGAATACCAGTTTTCTTCTGTGAATTCATGGAATTGTAGTCTTCTACTTGGACTAGTTAGTATTTACATTAGAGGCTTTGTTTGACTTCAAAAATTGATTGCTAGAAGATTATAATATAAAAAATTCAGTAAGATCTTCACACTTATGTCCAGACATGCACATTTGAGCACAAGTAGAAAATTTGTATCGAGTCTGAAGGATTCACATTCTTAGCAACAGACATCTGAGAGTAAAATAATTTAGTTTATGAACTTAAACTCAATGTATTTAAAGAATGCAATAGCTTTGAAATGTAATTTTTTTTTTTACGTGAACATATATTTGTATAGATAGGTATAACCTAAGAAATTTGATTTGTATATCTTTGTAGTGATAGGAAATCAGAAGTGCAGCTAGAAACCTTTTGACAAGGAAAATACTTTTTCTAAAATGGATTAAAGAGGATTTCCACAAAAGAAGAATCTAGCCATGATATAATAATTGTTGAAATTAAACAGCTTTGACATTATTTTGCTGTGTTAGCATAAGCCAGTGTTGAGCTTTTTAGAAAAACAGTAGTAATTGCACCACTTCAAGAGGCTGTGAAGAGCCAAGGCATAAATTTGTCATTGTTGGCTGACAATTGCAGCAATGTTAATTTATATTAGCTGCTGTTAACTTTCTATTTTTAACTGTACAGCTGCAGCCACTGGCCAATTGGTACAATAAAAACCGCTCTGAGTTCACTCAATAGATTCTCCAGTTGAAAAAGTTTTCTCAATATCCTGACCTTGCATGTAAAAGTTGCATTCTGAATCTGAGCTACTTATCCCATGGTTTTTCTTACATACACAGAGGAGAAAAAGGGGTATCCTATAAGGTTATTCATGTCATATCAAGAAAGGTAACTGAATTCCTTAAGGATGGATGTTGAATCCATCGAAAAAATAATTTGAAAGGAAATACGGTTTATTTGCAGTTGTGTAAAAATGTAGTACAGGGAAGTTGTGCAAGTCTACTCTTATCATATTAAGTAGTATAGCTGGGAAAGCTAAAGAACCTTTTGGGTGTACAATCCCTTTTTCCCCTGTACTATGTTAGAAAGAATCTTGAGAGGTAAATGGAAGTTACAAAGTATTGCCCTGATATGATGTGTATCAGATGAGTGAAGCTGAAGGTAATGAATATCTGTGTAACAGGAGTATTAGATGGAGGAGTAAGAGATGTAGTAATAATTTTTGAAAGATATCCCCCCACTGATAACTGTTACTGTCCTTTAATGCCTATTCAAGATATGTTACCTTACTCTTTGATCTTCTGTTTATAAAGATACACATGAAAACATATAAGAACTTCAGGACAAAGCAGCCCCTAAACATTTCTACTGATAGATACCTGTAACTGTAACACACCATACTACCCTAAATTTATGTGGGAAGTAATAATTCAGGATTAGACTATATTAGAGGAAGGAGTGACCTTGAACAAAATGCCTTACCAGTAACTTAACCCTGAAATAATCCCCAGGCTTAACTTGTTATTGGAATAAAATTATTTGTTCTCTTTGTTGTCTTAATGTGCACCAAGTCCTGAGTGGTAAGGATAAAATAATTTAACAGTTGATACATCATCCCCTAGTGGGACGACCAAAATCTCTGAATCACGTGCTTGAACTTCAAACTTCATCTATTACATAAAATGCTTTCCTAAAAACTAAACAGCTACTGTCTTCAAGAATGAACTCGACTTTCCTCATGTCTGTTAAGCCTGATCTTCAAAGAAGACATGAAAAACACCTTGGAAAAATCAAGCTCGGAGCTAAAATCTATGGGTTTTGCCAATATCAGAATAATAAATTTAGGAGTCTTGGGTTTTACAGAACATTTATCATTTCCTTTCCATGGTCCACAGGCTTCCCTATGGAAACCTCTGTCTTTTGCTTTCCCTCGGAGTGTAATTGCCTCTCACTTAGTCTAGGTTATATGTTTCTAATAAAACTCAAAGCTGTTAGTTACTTTTTATGACTGCACAATTATTATAGTAGGTGTTTCAAGAAGAATGGAACACTTATGACTAACCTGGTGACATAACCACAGGGTAAAATATGTATAAGTTGTGTATTTATAACATCCTGGTTATTTCACTTATGTAATGTATTGAATTTTAAAGGTGCTTGTATTCTTGTCATCATGTATTTGTATGGTTTGTAGCATAGGTAATTAGATTACTTTTTAAGGATTGAAACACTTGAACATTATTCTCTGATATATTTTTTATCTTGTATTGTCTTGAAGTTATTCTAACCTCAGTCGAACTGTAATTTTATCTAATTTATTCTTCATATGGCTGTTAACTTATAAAATATATTGACAGTCTGTCAATCTGATTACTTATTTTGTGGAAGAGATTTACCTTACATTTTTGTCACTAATCAAATACCAGTGTAGAAATATGCAACTGAATATTTTCTGCAAGTATTTCAAATTGCCATTAAAAAAAAAAAAAAATCATAGTATTTCTCTTTGTGCTGTGAAGTGACATTTTGAAATGACATGGGACAATAAGCATAGAATAAACATAAACAATAAACATAGAAACTCTTCTTGGCAGAGGAGATGTTTAATATTTGTGCATTTATATATTTTCTAATATGTCCACAATTGGCATTGATATTTGCTTTTTGTTGATCTTACTTTATTCTGTTGCTTATTAGATTACATTGAAGTTTGGAGTTTACTAAAGCTGAAGAAATTGTAATGGTACAAAAAGTGCAAATGTGAAGCCTGTTAGTGTTTCGTTTGGGCTGGCTTGTGACTCAGCAATATATCGTAGGAAGTGTCAGCACTAAATTATTTTACTGGATTTGGTTGTACATCCAGTTTTGTGTGTGTCTCCATATTCTGCTTTGCCCTTATGAGAAGACGTATTTTGTTAACCCTCTAAGAAAGAAGTTGCTAGAAGATACACATGCCAACTAAGCATGATTTATTTTTATGTGACAGCATATATAATAACACAGCTAGATGCACACATTAACTCCTCTCTGTTTGTATCTTTATAGATTGTCCCTATATCCCTTTTTAAGTTTGACTTTTAGAGTTAGAATATTTCAGGTCTGCAAAAATTGAAATCTCAGTGATAATATTTTATTAACAAATATATTTTCCCGGGTTGTAGTTGCTGTGAAAGGATGAGGAAGTCTTTCACATTTCTATCTTTCTGTGTTGTTGGCACAGGCACACACACACACACGCTTCTGATATTAATAGCCAATAAGGGGGGGGGGATAAATCTTTAAAAGTACAATTTGTCCATTAAAGTTATAATTTGATACTTAGGGTTTTAGTGGTACAGAACTAAAGCAGCTATGTTCAATGCTTTTGTCTAGACTTATAGCAAGCTGTCTTGGCATACTGTAGTACAATAGGAAAATAATTTTTTTGTAAAACTACTGCAATACTCATCCATTTCTCAACAAGCAGGACAGTTTTATGAGCTGTCAGGTTTTTAAGATTTTTGACCACCCAGATCTCTTCATTTGGTGTTCAAAACAGTCTTTGTTCTATTATCAGTTCAGTTGGTTCTGCTTATCTATACGATGAAGATAGTATTTGCCCATGGCAACTAACTCAATTTAAAGTAGAACTAGGAAAAAGCTCATTTGAATTTTGATAATTTTTGTTGAGATGTGTCCAATTTGTAGCAAATTGGCATTTGAAATTGATGAAGTTGTGTAATAGCTGTACTTATCTCTACTCAAAAATAATTTTGTTGTTTGGCAAACAAACGACTTCTTTCATTTTACAAGACCAGAGATTTGTTATTAGGTTTTGAATAAATATTACTATGATTTAAGAGTAGCAGTAGCTGGATATTTTATAACTATTTTCTGTCACATGTGCAGATCTCATTTGTTTAAAGGGCAATTATTTAATGATGATAATTTATTTTAAATCGTAAATTACCTAATTTTCAAAACTTGTTATATCTTAACTAGATAAAAAACTATTTCTCTACATCCCTCAATATATTAGTTTTCAAGAACATGATGTCCCACTTTGGGATGAATGCAAGAAAGCTTTTGTTTCCTTTTTGTTTGTTTTTTGTAGTGAGAAAGATCCAGTCCAGAGCAGGCAATATCATTAATTATTAATGATTAAGAGACTTAGTCAAGATATCGGAGACCAAGGTTCAAATTCATGCAGTCTCCAATATAGATCATGTCCCAGGTAAGTGTCCTACTCATAGGCTATTAGGCCTTATGACTTACGATGTTCCTTTTTAATAGATATGTGACTTCTATCTTACTATATTTCAGTCTCAAACATTAGATATCATCCCTGTAACAAATTTAAATTGAAAAATTCCTTTAAATATCTGTGTATTCCTCAAGAATACTTTCTGCTCATATTTATGATTCTTTTCTAAAAAATGTGTTGAAAATTTTCAGCTGGCTAAAATGAGTATTAGAAAACCATACATATGTGTGTACATGCACATACATACATACACATGCACAGAGCCTTATTACAATTGGCTATGTTCTCATCTCCTTTTTGTGTTTCACTGGAAAGCAGAAATGTAAGCTACTGGTGTGAACCTGTCAGCTCCATGCATGATTCAAGTACTTGCACTTAGCATGTCAGCAAAAGAATTTGGCTACAAGTTAATTTTACTTGTAGTTTTTATCGCATTTGTTAATATTCATGTAAAAGCACAGGTTCAAGGAGCTAGAGGGTTCTTTGTAAAACTAGTGCTCTCTTTCATTTGGAGTTCATTGGGGAAACGAAGTGATTTATTCTTACACTCCTTTGAGCATGTTGCATAGTTGCTGTCCTGAGTAACATGAACTAATTTTAAGTATTTCTAATACCATTCTTCTAAATTACTTTTAATCTCATTTTGTGTATATATCTCCTGTATTCTATACGTTCTTTCCTTGCACTTAAGGGGAAAAAAATCTAAATCAATCTGTCAGTGCAAGTATGGTGTAAGTGTACTTGACTGTATAGCAGTTAATGTACACAATCCTAACTAATTTCTGTAAATCTCTGTTACTGTTTTGTTTTGGTTTTTTTTTTTTCCCTCCCCTCAAGGAAAGGGGAAAGGTAAAAATCTGTCATGTCACAGTGGAAAGGCAGCTAATCTGCAGTCTTCTATTTGTTACATATATGCACAGCAACAATTTGCATGAACAGTCAAGTGACTGTTACACATATTTGGTAAGCTATTTGGTAGTACTAGGTATCTCATGTAAAAGCATCTTCCTGTAACAAGTAGGAAGGTATTGTTTAAAATTTATTTAAACAAGTGTGACTTAATAGCACTTAGAAAATGTGAATTGCCTTGATTTGGTGTGCAGGTTATGTTATTGATTCTGGGTGGCTGAATGAGGATTTTAAATATTTAATTTTATGCCTGAGATATATTGTATATATACATTGTATATATATACAATATACATTGTAGCGTATATTGTTCCAATTTATCTTTGATGAATAAAAAATGGAATCAAATTAATTTCTCATATATATATTTCTTGGTCATGCAGATTTAATGTCAGAATACTGGTCACGTTCCCAACACAAAACAGGAATAAATATGCACCCTACTTAACCTTGTAAGAATGTGATTTAATTCACTGTGGTGGAAAAAAAAAATAAATCTGTTTATACAATCGTTTAAGCAATTTCAACCTGACCTTGCAGTGGCTTTGGAAAATTGTACTGTGTATCCAGAACCTGAATGCTTAGGGAAAACTGACTGTAAACAATGTTTACTTTGTAAAGAAGCATTGAGAACATAAAGATGTATTTGCCTGTACAAGGTCACTGCTTGCACTCTGAAGCAATAGCTTCAGATTTGTTTCATGAAGTGTCAGGACTGATTTAGAATCAGCTTAAGGGACCCGGATTCATAACTTGTACCTTTGTCCCGTGTCAGCAGTCCAGCATGTCACAGGTAGCTTGCCCAGTGTTTCAAAAAAAGTGTGGATGGCTACATCTTCTTCCACCATTCACCACAGTGATTCTCATGTGTATTAAATTATGACCTAGGAAACCTCTTGTAAAGTTTTTAACACTTGAAAAGAACACTGAGTGGGGCTATAGAAAGTATAGAAGAGGACAGCACAACTTTAATTCATGTGATAGGTTAGATGACAATGGATATGTGTACTTATTTCAGTTTGTGGAGATTTACCTTCTATTAAATAATAATAATGTGTTTTAGCTGAGTGAACAATGTTTAATAGACAGCTTATTCTTAATCATTCACTGTGTAAATAGGCTGGAACAAATATCTCAGAAAATTTTTGCAAATATTTGCTTTCAGGAAAATTGAATTAACTTAGTTTCTGCTATTGGCTTCTAGGCATATTCCCTTTCCTTTTGTATTCTAGCATGACATTATTGTTTGTGGAAACAGAGATTTTCAGGAGGATAATATACAAATATAATTTTGAATTCTTAAAGGCTTATTCAATAAGCCAGTTCTGACCCTTAGGTTTGTCCAGTTTCATAGTTTAAATAGCAGATGTCTGAAGGGAGTTGCTGACATGCAATCATTTTTAATGGAGGAGGAAGATAGAAAAGTTATTTTTGTATATTAGGGTTCAAGAAGGTAATCAACAGTCATTACAGGAAAAGAAAAGAAGGCTAATAAATCAGCATGTTTGTCTCAAAGTGGGCAACTAAAGCAGACCAAGTTAATTTTATAGTTCAGGCCAAACATTACTCTTTTGTAATGTTATTTAGCAGCTATTTGAAAGACATCAAACCACTTCAACAACCTTTATTTACTTAAAGGCACCAAAAATCTGTATGAATAATGAAAGGTGTCATGATTTCTTCTTTCCCTTCTATTATTGGGGTGATTCAGGTGTGTATAGGCTGCTTTTATTTGTAGAAATTTCAATCTTGAAAGTCGATCTACAAGTCTGTGTACAGGAGCAGGATATATTCATGTCGATCTAGACTAATTCAGACCTAGTACATCTGGAAATTATAATAAAAAAGAAATGGGAAGATAAGATAGAATATGTTGTGATACATATCTTACATGGCAGAGTATTTCCTCTTCTTTCTCATAAGTTAGGATATTAGATGTGTGGTTGGAATCTCAGGCAGGATTAAATAATGAACTCAAATGTTTTAAGCAGGAACAAATACAGTAGCAAAAACATACTATTTTTTAATCAAACATGTGAATGATATTTGTGTGGCCTGCAGGAGATGAGTAAAATGTTAAGACCTGTAACCAAAAAGATGCAACACTTGAGGGATTTATGATTTATGTCTGACAGTTGTATTTTATTATGACACTAGATACAATCAAGGAATAAAATTCAAGTGGGAAGACCACAAAATAGAAGTTACTGTTATTACACAATCCTAAAAGTCCGGATTGCAACAAAAATTCAGCTGCCTTTTCTGGAAAAGCCTGGTCCAACAGAGCTTGTCTAATGACTTGTTATTGCAAGCAACATCCTGCATACCCTTGCTGTCACATCAGTGTCCATCATGCCAATAACATATTTAGGTGAACGTCAACTCTCAGAGACTCAGTGAAAATTTTCTTTCTGTGCCTTTCAGTTAAGTAAAAAAAAATAAATGTGCAGGGCCTCCTGTAAGGTCTTGAAAGTTTTGAGTCTATATATCACAATTTACAAAAAAGAAAAATAGAGGAGATAGATATTTGAACTTGATATTTAAGTTAAACAGATGAAGTATAAGCTGTTAAAAGTTAGGCAGGTAAAGTTTAGCTCTCTCTACAGTTGCCTGCAACTTCAACCATTGCCACAGCCCTTTAAAGTGAAAAGTCACCTTTTTATCCAAAGAAACATTATCCACAGGATGCTACTGGGGAAATCTCTTTGTCATTGTTACAGAAGCATCACACTCTTTGGTTGTAACTAATCAGCATCTGTTGAAAGCAAAGTCTGAGGCAGATAAGAAAGTTTTGGGGAATATGTTTTCTATAAACTCTCAAGTCACTTCTGATTTTTAACAGAAATGTTCTATCTCTAGTTCTTAATATAAACTGTGGAAAAATAAATATCCTGTTATGAATTGTTATCTGAGATTTGGTCTAAGTGTCAAAGGACTGTTATATTCCTGTTTTAAGATTTAATAAAGCTGTAGTCTGTACCTCACTGAAGGTTAACAAAGCATTTACTTTCAAGTAAATAAAATGTAATGGTAGATGAAGGTTTTTATTACTGTACAAATTAAAAAAAAAATTATAGTCTGAAGGCAAATATTTATGGATTTTGGATTTGTGGTGTGTGTGAATAAAATTACTTCAGATCTCCTAAGGTTCAGGTGAAAAAAGAGTCACTTATGTAAAGCAAGAATACAACAAAACACCTGATAAGAATTTTTGATTGAATAAGCTTGTAAAGCAGAAGCTGTTTTATGAATTTAAAACATTCTTAAGCCATTGCTTCAAGGAACATGAAAATAAGCATGGACTGTACTATAAGATACAGTACAATCACAGATTCTCAGGGGTATAAACTCAGCTGAAATATTCTAGCAGGCTACTTGTATTCATTGACAGAGGATCTAAGGAGACCATCAGAGTAATCTAGTCTCATAAATATTTCATAATGCTGGGTCTACTAACTGAAATTGTTTATTGCCGTATTGCTCAACTTTTAATAAGCTCAGCATATACAAATATTTTATTGATACAAAAAAGGTATCCCTAAATAATAATTTTACATCAAGTAATCTGTCTTTATTACAGAGAAAATTTCCAAAATTCTTATTTGATAACTTCGTAGAGTACTGGGCATTAAAACCTGCATGTTGTGTACAATGGTGAAAGCAATTAAAAGTATTTCTATAAACTTTTTCACACTTTTTTGGTATTTCTGTATGCTATAAGACTTGGTTGGTTTTTTTTTTATATACATAGTCTAAAAAATCAATTTCAGGTTAGCAGTTAATGTCTTAGTTTTTAAAAGTCAGTCAGTCTCGATGATATGTATGTTGTTTTAATCACCCTCCTGCAGAGTTTTTTGCCTGTTGCTCCTGTGAAAACATCCTTCTGGAGTCATTTGATGTGAAATATGTTTTCTTTGAGAATTAGGTCCTCGCAGTATTTTTTGAGTGTAATATGTACAGTATGCTGAGTAGACTGGAAAATAACAGATGTAGGATAAACATATACTATGTTTTAAAAGATGGCAAAGAGCATCATGCCAAAAATACTGATTGTCCTGAAGGTGGAGTGGTAAAGTGTGCAAACACACCATTTCTGTGACTGGACAGGATAGTCAAGATCAGTTACTGTACCTTAAAGGTGTATGTGAGTGACACAGATCCTCCAGCTTCCTTTTCATTTAGTGATGATGAAACAATTATAGGTACTAATTACAAGGGGACCCCAGGGAAACAAAGCAGATAGGAGAAGGTTTCCATAAAATGTAGAAGCAGGTAGAATGTCAGCTACAGAGAGGAGACTGCAGTTTATCTCATACAATGAACATGCTATGGTGGTTAGTCACTTGACTGGAGAAATGTTGTGAAATATTGGGGAAAATAAAAAATGTTACTCTGGCAGTATCATCTGTGGTTAATCTGTGCAGCCCTTCACCACATCATGTGGATACTAAAAATTCATACATGTTTAGAAATTGTTTGGATAAATACATAGAAGAAAAATGTAACAAAGGCTATCAAAATGACTGAAGGGCAAGAGATTTTTTAAAAATTGCTTTTATCTGCATATCCTGTTCTTAGGTTTCCACGTCTTCTGTTTGCTGCTGTCGGAAATGAGCTATTGGACTAGGCTGAATTTTTGTCTTACCCAGAATGGTCATTCTTATGTTTTTATGAAAGCAGTGCTGAGGACATAGTTCTCAGTTTATACATTATATTGATAAATCATAAAATGGTAGGGGTTAGAAGAGACCTCAGGAGATCATTGAGTTCAGACCCCCTGCCAGTGCAGGAACAACTAGGGCATGCCACAGAGGAACAGATCCAGGTGGGTCATGAATGTCTCTAGAGAAGGAGACTCCACAACCTCCCTGGGCAACCTGTTCCAGTGCTTTGTCACTCTCACAGTGAAGTTTTTCCACATGATAAAGCAAAAGTTTGTATTGTGTATTCCAGTACATTCAAGTATGGAGTAAAATTAAGAATTTAAGGATCATGTGTTAGCAAGAGAACTAAGTGTGTTAGTCCCAATCCCTGGTCCCACACTAAATTAGAAAAATTTTAGAATCTTTATTTTCTCCAATAAATAGGAAAGAAAATTAAGTGACAAAACTAAACAGATATCTTTTCAAACTAAATAATGAATTTGGATCCCT
>WTSP01020887.1:29476-52377 GCA_025331215.1 Actenoides lindsayi | reverse complement strand
AACACGGCTGCTAATATGTTTATCATCATTTTCCCCCCCGCCCCTTCGCCCTCCGTCCCCAACACCCCGCCCCCCCCCCTCCCCCCCCCCCCCCCACCATTTAAAGCATGGGGCTCCTAAAGGAGCTCGGGATGGCAAGGTCTGCTAGTAATTCAGGTAAGTGATTCTGGGTTAGTTGGTATTATTGTTGTCTTTTTTTTCTTCCTCATCTAATAATTTTCTAAAATATCTGTACCTTTCCTATACTGTGTGCTGGCTTGCTGATTGAGAAAAGCCTCCGTGCAATGCAAGCATCCTCTCAAGAACCAGCCAGGTATTGTGGGTGTCCTAGGTGGTGAGCTTTTGCAACTATTGCTGCAGAAATCCTGTCATCAGAAAGTAGACAAGCCTCTTCAGCTTATCTTGGACAGTAGATGTCTTCTAGTTAGTGCATAGCTCAGGGAGGATAGAATAGATAGGCAGCTATTTTTTTTTTTTTTCTGAGTAATGCTTCCTCTCCTTTATTCCTAAGGCCCATAGCTAAATACATTTGTGTTGTGTTATGCACAATCTGTTGCAGTAGGCTTATGAAAATGTAGGTTAACACCAAGAGAACATTTACCATTAATGCTTAGAGTTATCAGCAGCAAATGTAATTCTCTGATTTCTCTGCATCCAACCTATGTTTTAAAAGGATAAGCAAGTTACAGTGTCATATCTGCAAATAGTTTTTTCTATGCTTTTCATGAACTGTAATTAGTGTGGCAATTTATTATGACACTTATATAATGATGGCATGATATCTTCTTGTAACAGCTTATGTGTTTTAACGCTTCTGTTTTCTTGGCTGTAGTTTTACCTGTTGGACTTCAAAATGTGGGCACTAAAGAGCTGGTGAATTGAGAGACTCTTTTAGTGTTTGTGCTGAGACATCTCTTTTTCAGTTTCCGTGTTAGGTGATGCAAGGTATTGAAAGAGAGGGTTAAGTCTGAGTTTAAAAGCCAGTTAAGTTGGAAAAAGAGAGCCTAATAAAAATGGTTCTGTGCCCCCTATGCAGTTGTAGTTAGTTTGGTGGTCTGATAGTAATGGTAAGACTGAGACGCAAAGGAGAAAGTGGGGCAGGTGTGTTGTTAGATGTTAAATGTCTGAATCTCAGCAAATAAAGTATCTGTAACTTTTCTAGTGCCTTTATCAGGCTATAAGTGCAATACCTCATCAGTAGCTCCTTTCTAGCTACAGAGCTGAAGGTTTCTGTATTATACCCGAATCAAAATGTCCCTGCTCTGTGGTGGCAGTTTGAAGAAGGGCCTCAGTAGCAGTTTTCTGGGCTAGTTTGCTGCTAAAAGCAGCAGCAGCATTGTCTTGGTCTCACGTGCTGTCAGCCTTGCTACTCCGAGTGCTGCTGCAGCTTGTGAAGGTGGCAGACAGTAAAGCTGCTGTGTTGTCAGGGACTGCTAGGAAAAAAATAAAATAATAACTAGCGTGTCTCTATTTTTTTTTTGTGTGAGTGTGTCTCCATGCCATCTCCTGTCACTTGCTGTTTCCGTTTCATACCTCCTGCCTGCCCTCTTAGATCTTTAAGTCCGCATGTTGTACTATTTATACTGCTGTAAAGTCTAACTTGGCCTTAAAATAGTATCAGCCCTTCTGGTAACTAGCTGGGCTGGTCTATTATTTAATTGGATGCATCACACATCACTCAACTTTTTGTTGTTGGTTTTGTTGTGTTTTTAAAAATTATTAAAAGGCATCTGAAAGCATCTGCAATTAAATCCAAAGTGCTGATTTTCACAAACTTAGAACCCTCTGTGGCTTTTATTATGAATGTTTGTTAAGGCAAACTATTTCCACTGTTAATGGAGGTGGATAGGAGGCGAAGCTGTTGTCACAGTTCAGGAAGCAGAGAAAATTGTTTGTTTGTCTGTTCTTCTTACTACTGCTGCTTTCGTTAAAGCAATTCTCTCACTGGAATATCTAAGTAGTAATACTTGCCAAAGGAATGATATTTCTTTATTACAGTGTATGTCAACTCTGAGCACATTTCTGAGTACAAACACAAATAAGATGCTTAAAAAAAAACAACCAAAAAAACCCCAAAACTAATGTAAGCTGAATTTTCTAGTGTTACATTTTGAGCAGAGTGTGTTTGGAAGTCATAAACAGGGGATCAAATTTTATTCCAGCTTTTCCTCTGGCCTGAAGCCAAAATTACTGCTTATGCTGGGAATACCTGTGCCCAAGCTGCTCGAGCTGCTGGTCGAACATCAAGGAGGCCTGAGAATGCACTTCAAGAAGTGAATCAAGAAGCTGGATCATGAAGGCTGATTTGGGAATGGGAGGAGAGTAAGTCTGCTGGGATCACACAGCAGCTCACTTTCCTGGCCTCACAGGCATCATGCTTTATAAAGCCCTTTATGAACTTGCTGTGAATTTATGGGTTTATGTGCCTTTTATGAACTTGCAGAAATTGCAAGCAGGCATTCAGATCCCAAGGTTTCTCCGTCTTGTTGATTAGCCTAATTCATTTTAACTGGTACTTCCAATTTACCAAATCTCCCCTTTTGTAACAGAAAACTCTTGTTACCAGTGTTAACCCATTTTATTTATCTTTTACTCTGAAAACTTTTGAATTACCGGCTCCAGAATTATTTTTATGATACCCCTCATTAAAATGTCCTCATTGCTTACTGCAAGTAAAGGTGTCAAACACTGTCACCTCCTGTAGGCTGCCTTTTTTGATGTAACAATAACTTGCCAGCTATCACGGTGTTGGACTTGGTGGTGTCTGGAAAAGCTGAGTCTGAAGGGAGACCTTAGCACTCTCTACAATCACCTGAAAGGAGGTTTTTGTGTGGTGCATGTTAGTCTCTTTTTCCAGGTAGCAAGTGATAGGACAAGAGGAAAGAGCCTCAAGTGCCACCATGGGAGATTTTCAATGGATAGTAGGAAAGATTTCTTCACTGAAAGGCTTGTCAAACACGGGAACAGTCTGCCCAGGAAGTGGTTGAGTCCCCATCCCTCCAGGTATTTAAAGATGTGTAGATCTGGATGTTAAGGATGTAGTTTGGTGGTGGACTTGGCAGTGCTATGTTTATAGTTGGACTCGATCTTAAAGAAGCTTTTCAAACGAAATAATTCTATGACTCCTGCATCCTAGCACTATTGGTTGCTGTCAGACCTGTTGACCATCAAAGCCTTATCTGCCATATTCCTCTGAGCCAGAAATGGAAGCATTGCTGCAGTGCATGGGCTCAGGCTGGCTGCAGCAGGGCAGAGAGAGCAGCTAGGGATCCCAGGAGCTTTCTCTCCTTCCAGTACTCACTGTGCAAGGCTGGGAAGGAGTGTGTACCCTCTCTTGCACCAGGAGAGCAAATAGCTGGGACCTATGTATCTGCTTTCCTGTGTTCATGGGTATTCTCCAACTGATAAAATTAAAAATCTAATCACGGAGGTTGAAGATGGAAAAGATATATTAGATAATATTGTTCACTGCCTTGGGGCCAGCACAAGATTGTTTCCTGTAAAATAGTTTACTGACTTCAGGGGAAGTTGCGGTCTATAAACAACATGCAGGCTCAGGCTCTTATTGAAGAGCTGCAAGGCTTATATATATATACATCTTTATTAAAACTTTTATTAAAAAAAAAAAGATATTTCCATGCCCACTTGCTTTTGCAGATTTCAGCAGTACTACCTTATTTCTTTGTGATAACACATTTATTAGTTTTGTGTGCTCAAAGGGAAGCAGAAAAAAATAAAAATAAATTGGAAATAAGGAAATACTTGGCCTTATTAAGTCAGTGGAAGCCTTCAGGTGACTTAGTTTCACCCAAAACCTCATCCTCTTTCCAGTTTATTCCACTTAGACATAATAGCTGTAAAAGGGACTTTCCTTGTCCACTTTAAAATTATAAAGTGGTGGCATATAATCCATAAATATCTTCATTTTCAGGGTAAATGACTCTCTTCAGTCATGACCAACATGGAGTCCCAAGCTCTTTTAATAATTATGGCCATAGCAAGATACAGTAGGCACTGACTGCTCTCTGAAAACACATCAGCTGAGTTCACTAGTCAATTTTATTATTATCATTTTACTCTCTGCCCTTAAGTTACAAATCTTGAGGAAATATACATTGACTCCCCTTCTGCCAGCCAGAGTATGAGCTGTGATTCCATATTCTGCAGTCTTTCCAGTAAATATTGCAGGACAGGCTATCCTCGCTCTTGCTGATGTGGAGTTGTGCTGAGGCCATGGCATTGTCTCACACCAGACTGAAAACATATATTCAAATCCCTGTCGAGTCCTGGCAGACCCACAGTTGTTCTTTACGCATCTTATTTCCACATCTACCCACTCTTGGAGTTATTAGAAACTGCCACACCACCTTCGTATGCAGCAAGTGTGAGAAGATTTCTGTATAGCCAGTCAGCAGTTAATCTCTGGCCTAAAATAGTGAGGTACTGCTCTTTTCTCCAGTTGGGAAAAAAATAAATCTCACAAATTGCATGTAACCACCCCATTGCAGCCTGTGAGTGACATACTGAGAAGCTCTCTCTCATACCTACCAAAGTTTGATCGTTATTAAAGTTTAAAAAAGAAAAAAATCAATAGAGTACCTCTGCTGTGAGCAAGAGCCCTTGCTGCAAAGACTGGCTCAGCTGCAGCCACAAAACTCTTTTGCTAGCCTGGTGATGTCAAGGTCCCTGGCTCCATGGTTCTGCTGAGATGCTCTGAACAGCAGTGCTATGTAGTGCTGCGTGGGTACACGAGGGCAAGAAACCAGAGGACTTGATGAGAAGTTGATGTAAGAAAGTCATAGCATATGTGAAAAATGAGGATTCCTCCTTTCCTGAAAGAACCTGAAAAAATTAGCAACTTGAAGTATCCGTTTTTCTATGCAGAGTGATGCAGGAAAATAACATGCTTAAGACTTTGTGTACTCTCAGTGTTGCTGAAGCTTAGGAATGAGAAATGATTTGCAGCCAATAACTTCCAGCTCACTACTAGGCTAAGACAGCAAGCTGAAAGGCTGTCTCTTCTAATGGCCAAATAAGTGTATTACAAAGTCACTCTCTATTTATTTATTTTTAACCCTGCCAGTATCCATTGGAATGTTTCAGTTTGCTTCGATGCTCTTTTAAAAAAAGTTCTCAACTTATTAACTATTTGACTAGTTCTGTTGACCTTTACTTGTAAGATTGTTGTTTGTAAATATGTTGAAGAAAACAGTGGTATATGCCGAGTTGTATCAGCTGGGAGTTTGGGCCAAAAGATTCCTGGCATAAGATGTGTTCACAGACGATGGTGATGAAAAAGCAAAACTTCCAGATGCTGTAATACCAACAGAACCAAGTTAGAAACATTGAGCCTGGTCTTAGTGACTCTGGAAACAATGAAGCTAACATCTGTGTTTCTTCAAAGACAGAAAATCTCCAAAACTTTATGAGTTGATGGGTTCAAAATTTCTACAGTTCAAATGGGACACTCAAAAATTGGCACTCACCTTGCATAGGTTATAGTAAATGTATGCATTGAGATTGGCTTAAGGCAGACACTAAGTGAAGCTATGAAGGAACTTTTTTGTACCATTAAATTTTACATTAGTATTAGCTTTACTAAAAGAAAAAAATGTGAATAATCGAAAAAGAGGCTAAAAAAAAAAAGACTGAAAATGTAATTGCAGGCTCTGAGAAACAAGATGTTTTCAAAGGAATTCAACAGTGGTGTCTAGGATTAGACATGAGAGCGAAATAAATCTTCAGTTGTGTTGAGAACTTTTTCTTCTCTGAGGTATCACAGTGCTGCTAGAGACACCACTATCATGGCTGTGGCAACCGAGCAAAGGCTGGATTGAGCCTGCTGTGGTGATGGGAAGCCACAATGCTCTGAGAAGCCCTTGAGTCTTCAGGCCTTCAAGTGCAATAGTTTCAACTCTGGGGGTGTTATCGTTGGTCATCTGAGATTTCTGTCAGGTGGTAATTCTGGGCTGTCTGTGCCAGCTGGAGCTTCAGGCCACGCATCCCTAAGTGTGTACAAGTCTAGCTTTACCACTTAGAGTTTAACTATGTGCTCAAAGTTTAATGTGGAAGTAGAGGGACCAAAAATAAATCCAGGCTAAGATTTATTCCTAAAGTACTCTCTTTTTGGATTGCCCCAGCAATTATGCTTTCTATGCCTGCCTCTACTTTCTTTTCTCATTTTTGCAAAAGACTCCCTGGCCTGTTTTGGGGCTGATGTGGCCACTAGAGTGAGAAGGAGAAAATACAATCCCAGGTGAGATGTTGAGGTGAAAGGGGAGAAAGACAGGCAGGCTTTGAAACCATCTGGCTTAATCATAGGGCGCTGAAAAAATTGCCATTTCTTTTGATCTGAGAACTTTTGAACTTTTGTAATATGGGCATGTGGTCTCCTAGTATGTGTTGGAGTCTAAGATGGGAGATTGTGTGGGTTTCCACATATAATGTTCAGCAAAGCCAACACGTGTGTCTTGGCCATCCAGACACAGAATGTGCAGGAGAGAAGCAGTGTCTTGTTTTCTCTGTGCATGATCTGCATAGAAGAATTCATGTGTGGGGAAGCTTCTGGTTGTCTAACACCCCATCAAAGGTAGCCTGATACTGGCTGGGGGTGTGTGTGTGTTGTACCCTTGGTCCCATTAGGGTGCTGTCTATCCTATCTTTGAGCTTTCTTCCTTAAGCTGTCTTTTTAAGCTCCCTTAAGCTTAAAAATAACCCGTGAACCCTGCAGTAGCATGTCTTCTATGTACTATAAAGTACCAAAATCCTGCCAACACCTGCTTCTGTCCCTTGCATGGTCTGTACACTCAGTAGGAAGGGTTGTCCTGAAAACCACATGGCTCATGTGGGTCGTGCCAAGTGCTAAGAGATGCCTTCAAAACTAATCGCAAACCATTTCTGTTCAGGACATACAATACCTAAAAGAAAAGACTCGGGTCTGTAAGTGCTACTGTAACACCGAAGAGTAACAATAATAATGAAAGCTGGTCATTTAGAAGTAATGAGTATGTAAGAGCATAAAATGAAAATCGGTAGGCAAACCCAAGAACAACTGACTGACAGATGCACGCTGTAAATTACACTCTCCAGGATTTGTTTACCTATTTATCATTTTATGTTGCCACTTAGGTAAATATATATACACAGCAACATGTACAAATATACATATATTCATTTAGAACTACAAGGGTGACTTTCATCATCTAGAATAGCCAAGAGAGTCACATGCTGGCAATCAAATTCTAAAAGCCTGGCTACTGCAGGACTACACAGGAAAATGAAATCAGTAGAATTATGAGGAGTTGGGACCTTTCTTCTGAGTTACCTCTAAGACAGAAGCTGTGGACATGGTGAGAGTAGAGTTGCAAGGATCTAGGATTCTCACATCTGGACTTGGTTGCTGTTCTGAAATTAAACTAAGAAATAAAACCATCTTTCTGGAAATTAAAAGAAAAATGGTTTTGAGAAGACCAAAGACATCTTCTGCACTTCCAAGTTGTTCAAGGAGACAGTGAGCTTGTTACATGCCTAACTTGCTGGTCAATTAGTGTTTTTTCACTTTCTAATACTGATGTATATCACTGAAGACTTGCTGAAGTGGAGATATAACCAGGCTGAGGATGTGCAGCCAGGAAGCCAAAGGTTCTAGAAGTAAGTGTGTTTTTGCCTTAAGCTGTGAGCTGGTTTCTGTTATGCAGATCTGGCAGGGTTAAGATAAAGCTTGAATACTTTCATTCCTCTGTGCCCTCTGAAAATGAAGAAATAATTGGATGGAAGTAGATTTGAATCTACTACCCTTCGAAGAGTACTAGGATTTGTGGATGTGTTTGTTTTACAGTGAGTTCATACCACTAGTCGGCTTTCTTCCTGACCATAAATTCTTTTTAGAAGAAAGTATATTGCAGGATTTGTTCTGAGCCTCAAGATGCTGGCTGTGAATAGACCATAACAATTCTGACCTGGCACTGAGGCATCCTGTTTCTGCCATCTTCTATTTTGGGATCTTCAGATTTTCCGTAATACCAGTGGTAAATATTTTACTGCAATATTCCAGTGAAGCATCATCATCAGTTCTTTCAAAGGAATAAGATATCTCATGCCATGTACTACTTATACCTAGGGCTCTATGAAATCTACTTTTCCAAGAAAATAAATAACTATTTCTCAATAGGCTGCATAAGCTGTTTTATATTCATGAAGGTTGACTATGTGGGTGTTTGAACTTGGACTTGGAAAATGTTGAGGGGACAAGAAGTTCAAAAAACCATCATTCACGTGCAGATCAGGTAATGTTGATGTGTCATAGACACAATCCATTTGCACTTAATAGTACAGGGGGTAAAAGACATGAATTGTAGCTTGGTTTGTAGTTGATACTGAAGGAAGAGATGCTGTGCAGCTCCGAGGGCACTGAAATGGTAATTTCGCTTAAAGCCACTGGGCAGTGCTGTGTCATAGCTACTTTCATGTGCTCACCCTGACACTCGCTAAAGCCTGACTTTGGGAAATATTATACACTGCAAGGTGCAGTCACTCGCAAGATCTCAAGCAGGCAGAATGGCTAAGAACAAATTGTTTGAAGACAGGAAGAACATGAGAAAAAAAAAAATATAGGTTTCTTCCCATCTCTGTATCACCACAAAAAGGAGGCACTTCACTTCTGAAGCACTTGAAATCAGTCAAGGCACTCCTCTCCACTGGTAGCTTCTAGATGAGCACTTGTTAACATAGAGGCCCAAGAGAAAACAGTAATGTTTTAACAACCAAAGGGACAATTATGATCTTCACATACCTTACAGACTGCTGGCCATAGTGCTTTATGGGACAGTTTCTGCACCAACTCGCTGGTTTGGAGTGAGACAATTGCTTTTTGAAAGACATGCAGTCTTCACCTTGCAGATAAGCTTGTTCTGTCAGTGACTCCCAGCTTCTCAGTGAGCCCGTGGTGCCAATATCCTTCTACAATGGCCAGTATGGGTATTCCCAAAATAGCTCTAGATTAGGTATCATGGTTACTAGATATGGACAGTCTATAGTAGCATGGAGCTTTGCGTCAAGTCTTTACACACTGTCAGGAGGCAGGGTAAAGACTGCAAAAGAGCTTTGCAGTTGCTATCAATTGCCACAAATGCTGGACCTTAACAACCTGTGGAACTTGATGGTAGTGGCCTCTTCTTGGTAGACATAGAAGCAACAGCTGAAAAACATATTAAGGCAAATATCCCATATCAGTATTGTAATTATCTTAGCAGCAAAGTTGGCTGAGCAAGAGGAGACAACAAGATCACTCTTGTGATCAAATTTCTATCCCTAACAGCACAAAATGTAAATAAAAACAGTAAAGAGCTCTCTTTGCCAAAGGGTGGCCAAAGATTAGCTTTCCAGCTGACATAATTTGATCTAAAGATACAGATGTGGAAATAATAGGCAGCTGGTTTTGTTTGGGAGTCACACAATGCAGTTTTTCTGCAGCTTTTTCCCTGCCACAACTTTAGGCGAGCTTTGCATGAAACAGAAATAATACTTGCACTGTGCTTTTGAAGAGATTGTGGGCCAAGCTGAGAGCTGAAGTGGAGCAGGAGAGCCAAAGGATACTACGAACCAATAATGAAAGCAACATGTGATATCATCTGGCCAGAGAAAGATGAGAACAGTGATGGGATTTAACGGTTCATTATGAAATACCCCTTGCAAGAAAAGGAATGTGTTCAGGGATTAGGAGGACAGAGTCCTAGGAATTAGGAAAATTGGGTTTATTTCTGACCTTGTCACATCCTCTCTGTGTGATCTTCTATCCGTGCCTCAGTTTCCTAGCCCACGTAAACATTTACTTCAAAGCTGTTCAGTGGGCTCCTCCACTGAGGCTCATAGCTGAATGAGAGGATGTCATTATTTTGAGTATTCAGTGTGTTGTATTTCAGGTGAAGCTAAAAGCTACGTGGAGTGAGAGCTCTGTACAAGCCCTTGAAGAAATGGGGGGGGGGGAGAACCTTCATGTTTTCAATAGGTTTAGATTCACATTTCAATTAGGCCTTTCCCGAGCATGTCTAGTTCAAACATCTCTGAGAAGCACTCTGTGAAGCATGCTATCTGCTAGCGAGTGCATTGGGAACGGATTGTCTCAGATCCATTAAACACAGATAATGTGGTGTCTGAAGGGAATGCTGCTGCACATTCGTGTCAGTGCTTTGCTGGTTTTAGAGCCTGTCACAGTACTGAGGTCTGGTCTTTGGGTCCGAAGGAAGGGAGGAGGAAGAAAGAGGGAAACCATGAAAGGACTTTTGCTGCGGTGTAGCAAGAGTGCTTGTTTTTGGATGATGGTTCAAGGTAGGTAAGAGAGAAATTATGAAATTATGAATGGCATCTGTCAAAGAAAGAAGCCATTAAGGCTTGTCAGTATATGCAGTTTCTCCTTTCCTGTGAGGAAAAATGTGTATACTTGTCTCACCAAAAGAGAGCACGCTTATGAAATGAATCTGAGGAATATTTAAAAGACAGCTGAAGGAATCAAGTTCAAAAACATTCTTTTTGTGAGAAAATAAGATTTTCAAAGCACCTTTGTGGTCGCTTGTTAATGCAGCATGGTTAGACTATGTTCCAGGAATATGGGAAGTTGACCTGTGTGTCTCCATTAGGAAAGACCATTCACAGGTTTCATTTCCACTGGGCCAAGAGTGAAGTTGGGCACACCTTAAAAACCATAGACCCTGAAGAGTTTGAGGGAAACTTTAGGAAAGAGGAGCGATTTTGGGGAACCAGGATGAAACATGAAGAAATAAGTAAGGACTTAGATGAGCTTATTACAAAGAAATGGAGAGCAAATGAAGTTATTTCTTTACATTCAAAGAGCCTGTATTTGTCATTCCAAAGTGGCACGAATTCACACCCATCATTTAGTTAGCTTGGACAGCCAAAAGAGAGGGAAAAGTCCCATTCACACAGCCACCACTAGAGGCCACCACAAACCTCAATAAAGACCTAAAAAGCCCCTAGTTCCTGGTAGAGTGCAAATTTACGAAACGTTATCACAACTAACACCATAACCCGAGTCCCACGTGAGCATGTTTCATGTCTTCTGTAATGAAAGAAAATGTTGGTGATCTTACATCAAGCTCGTGTATTCATCAGGTTTTTAATCTTTTTTTTCTATAGGGGAATTTTCCCTGGGAAGAGGGATTAGGTATAAGAAATATTTTTCAGCATCTTAATGACTTTTGGGAGGGTAATACACAATATCTCTGTTTCATGGAGGGAAAATATTAGGTCCAGAGAGGCTGAGAGTCTTGCACAGATTGTTAGATATTGTTAATAATTCTTGCTATAAAAGCATAACCTGCACTGGGTCAGAGATTCTTTCTAGCATTTTTATTCACTAGGCTCAGATACCACACATTAGAAGGGAGAAAACAGACTGCAATGCTCTTAAAATTCAGTCTTTAATACAATGACCAGCCTTACACTGAAGTGCTCTCTTTTTCTAGAGCTGGCTACTCTATAGTTTCCTAGGAAACTATAGGAAGTTTCCATAGGAAACTCTATAGTTTCCAATAGTCTCCAAACTTCTTACAAACCACATTCACCTGTAACATTGCAGCTGTAGGATCAAGAAGTCAGCTGTAGCATTTTCCACGGCTGAATGCAGGAATTTGGCTTAGACAGAATAAAGAGCATAAGTGGTTTGCACAAGCTAATATCATGTGCAAGAAGATTGTATTCATGCAAAGCCTTCCACTCTATCAGCCATGTTTCAAGTGAAGAGCCTGGCATTTGAAAAGTGGATATTTTAGAGTTTAGGGTCGGATTAGGTGGAGATGTATTGGAAATTCACACCAATGGGGTAGTATTTTCTTTCTAAGTCCAAAAGGAACCATGATTCGTGTTGCAGATGTTCTTTTCATGATGGAAGCAGTGGAAAGTGTGGTACTAGATGTTCTTTACTAAATTTGTCTGCCTGTATTTCCCAGATTTTCGTATTATGTGTATCATGCCTGTTATTATTGTGAATATATATATGTTAAAACTCAGCTGACATAGCTCACGTTTAAATGGTCCATCTCAGAAGATGGAATGGAATTGTACTTCTTCCTGGCAATGGAAATCTAGATACATTCTGATATATTTGTTTTTCTTTTCTCTACTTACGTATGGGATATTATCAGATCTCCTCTAGTGAATCCTCAACTCTCTTTGGATATTTTACATGCTAAATAATACCAGCCAGTTTTCTCTGTGTGCGCTCCTTTTCGACTGTTTTAGTTGTTTGGTTTGGTTTGGGGTTTTTTTGTTTGTTTTGTTTTAGTTTGTTGTGGTTGGGTTTTTTTTGCTTTTTCTTTTTTTTTTCTTTTTTTTTTCTGTTTTTTGATTTGTTTGGTTTTTGTTGGTTTTTTGTTTGTTGATTGGTTTTTGTGGGTTTTTTATTTCCATTTAACAAAGGCTTTGTTAACAGATTCTTTTTTGCCTAAATAAGGATATTTTTATCTTGCAAATAACTGCACAAGCACTTATCAAACATGCTTTTATAAAGGGTTAAAGGGTTGTATATCACAGAGATTGAGTCTGCATAGAATCATAGAATTGCCAGGGTGGAAGGGACCTTAAAGATCATCCAGTTCCAACCCCCCTGCAGGGACACCTCCCACTAGAGCAGGTTGCTCAGAGCCCCATCCAGCCTGGGCTTAAAAACTTCCAAGGATGGGGGAAAACTTCTAAGGATGCTATTACTGCCTCGTGCCCCCTGCATTCCCGCTGAAGAGGAAAGATGTCAGCTGTGGCATCTACCTCAGGCTGCTCCTCGTGACATCTTGACCTCCATAAATCACATCAAGCCAGCAGGATTCACCAGTAGCCTCTGAAGTGCTGGAAATACCAACAAGGTAATGCAATTTTCTCTGTTCCCCAACTGCACCTCTTCCTGTAACTTGCTGGCTGTTCTTAGGCGTTCAGTTGCTCGGCACAGCCACCCAAAACACGTGAAAAACAGGTAATGTTTTTCAAATGTACTTTGGGGAAAGGTCTGGTTTGAAGTAGTTATTCACCACCTCGCAGTGAATTCGCTGGGAATTAGGTACCTAAAAACATATACATGGGGCTTTAAAAGCCTTTTAAAAGAATGACCTATCCACAGAAGCGCCTTAGGTGCACTGATTCTCTGTAAACGTTAGGCTCTGTAGGTCTGCATTCATCTTGCCTAACTTTAGGTACATAATTGATGCACTTCACTTAGGAAAGTAATTGTCCTAAGTCTCCCCTGTAGTCAGTAGAGAGAAATAAGCTGCTTGTACCACTGAGATCTCAAAATATCTCAATTGCTGTCAGTAGGTGCCTTGTTATCTCCTAGGATACCCAGGGTAACTCTCATTAAGTGCCTAAAATTACTTAGTAGGGAGGTGGGGACTACCTGTCAATTGCTTTTAAGATCGCAACGTAGATGTTTTTGAAAGGTAACTTGTTAACTTGAAAAATGTTTCTTTCTGATAAAGGTCAGAATTTATTTTTTTAATTTTTTTTTTTTTTTTTTAAAGTAAGGAAAAGGCAGCTGAGATGCTTCTTACAGCAGATACTCAGCCCTGCACTACAAACCTAAAACAAAGAAAGGGTGGTTTTGGTTGTAGATGCTCACTGATATGGAATTGTAACTAGGGTGCTTTGGAAAGGATGGGTTCTACACCAAGGAGCTGTGGCACTCTAAGGTGTTCCCTCTGCACCTGCCTTTGCCTCCCCACCAGGTATTACACACCTGTGGAAAAGGTGCTGCTTTTAGTAGATATTTTTATCCATTTATTTCTGGCAAATCATTTCAAGAGGCTGGAGAATTTTTACCTTTAGAAAGGAGGTTTTTGAACAGCAGTCAGTGAAACATCAGGCCACATCTCAGAGTCCTGTGTGGGTTGCTGAATGGATTTACCTGTTATCTGTAAAAAAATATTAGCTGAGATCTTTCATAAACTGTGTAAACATGCCTTCCTAGGGGATCAAAGGGTACAAAGTAAGATGATTTGGGTCAGAAGTTCTTCTATTTCCCTTTCTGGTTCTCAGTGCGCACCCAAATGCCTCTGCTATTATTAGACCCCTTTGCAGACACAAACACAGAAACACATTGGCAGTCACTACTGGATTAAAAGATTTATCTCAAGAAACAATCTGGCTGACATTGGGGAATGGATGGTAGAAGGCAGAAATGAAAACAGTCAGATATGAATAACGTGGTTTCTTTTCTTCATTTTCTTCCCTGCATATGATCTGCTTTCACACCCAGTTATTAATATTGGAGGCTCAAGAAATGATTGTACAATAATTTATGTAATAAATCCTGGCACTTAGTCTGTGGTACTGACAAACATATGTTCTAGGAGGCTGAGGCTCATTAAGCATAGCTCTTTCTCACTCACTGCTGTTACAGATTTTAAAGGCTACACTTAGACAGGAATTATTCTTGCTCTGAATTAATGGTATTGAAATGTAAACACATTTGAAATGGTCTCTCAAAGGCTTGTTTTGAATTCATAAGAACAGTGTGAACAAATTAGTGGCATGATCATGAGGAACTGTAAACCCAAAGGTTAAAATGGCTTAAATTAACAGGGGCATCATTAATGCTCTAGAGGGAGGAGAAGAACATGTGTCTCTGTACTGCTTCCTACCAGAGGTTCTGTATGACCATGAATTAGAGGCCAGCTGGAGTCTGCTTGTTCTGCCAGTGGTTTTCTTAGCCAAGTGAAGGCAAGACATTTATTCATACTCCTTAAGGATTTAATACAATAGCAGCAGATTCATCCCTGGGAGGAACCTAATGACATCTGCAGAGTTACAGTGGGTGAAAGGTCTGTGCTGGAGAGCAAGTGGAAAAGAAGAAACCAAAGCTTTCTTCCACTGGCTAGGGGCCTTTGCACGCCATTGAAATTCTTACTTAACTTAAAACATGGCTTTGAGCTCTAAGAGGTTGCTTTACATTGGACCCAGTGGTGTGGTAGGTTCAGTTGCTCTTACATGAGATTCTGCTCCATTACATGGGCATAAGAATTTGCAGGTAAAGATTGTCCTGGAACACAAGGCACTTGGGTTTTTAATAAAGGACTTGATGAATTTATATTCCCTATCATGTTAAAATAAACCCCCAAAACCCAGAACTTATGAGACAGGGTAGGCTGAACTCCTCCTCTATAACATTTCTTGAAATCACAAATGTCATTCCAGTGTAACCTTCCAGAAGAAAAAACTCTCTAGTTCTTACACAAAGTAAGACTTATCAGTTTTGAAAACAGCCCTCGCTTACGAATAGCAATGCACAAAATACTCTGCAGGACCAAGTTAGCTTTGAGTGGAGCAGGATTAGAATTGTGTATGCTGCACGTTGCTGATTGCATGATGTTACTGAGCTAATTAAAGGTTAAGTTGCAAGTTTCTGTTGCGAGTTGCCTCCTTGCTATTCTTTATCTTGTCTTTCTGGATTTGCTCTCGTACCGAAAACAAATGTAAGAAGCTAATTAAAGTAAAATTCACATTTTTCGAAGTCTTGATGATTAACTTCAGTCCTTTAGTCTGAGTCTTTTCTTGTTTTCTTTCTTCACTGGTCAAGAGGAGGTAGGGCAAAAGTTTCTTTAAAAATGTTGAAGGTTGCCAGCATGTTCAGACTCTCAAAACCTTTATCAGCCATGCTAATGGAAATATTACAATGTCATGCAAATGTGAGTTAGCTGGCAGAACATCTTGTTGCAGACAGGGGAAAAAAAAAAAAACCCTGCATACTGAGTGGCATATTTATACTTTTCAGGGGCCTACTTATTGGTTTAAAATGGAACACATGTAGCTGTACTTTGTAAAAATAATGAAGTCAAGGCTATAAAATAACTAGGCTTCTCCAGTTTTCAAACACTCTTTCAGATCGACAAATTGAAAAGGTTTTTCAGGATTCTCTTGTGGCTTTATGCACGAAAGATGAAATCACTCAAAGAACAGGTCATACAGATACCATCTGATATGTGGATCACAATAATGCACTCTATGCTAAGAAAATAAGACCACTACAGAAATGGTCTTGAATGAGATTTAGCATCCATTGTTTCCTATAAAATTGATTGACAATTCTTTGCTAACTGTGTAATTTTTAAAAGAGCTACAGGAATTGCTCAGCCCAACCTCGTTTATATAGTGAAATAAAGCTTTGTGCGCTTTTATCCATCATGGCAAGCATAAAAAAAATACCAGCACTTATCTGATCCTGGCTTTACATAATGCAGCATTAGTCAACAAAGTTTTACCTGCATTCCTCCTGTGGGTTACTGGGTCAAATACTGAAAGTCATTACCATTTCATGGCTGCTCGGTGTCTCATTTTAAAAGAAGTCAGAGAGCTCAGCTGAGCTTCTGACAGGCCAGCAGAGCTGTACCAGAGATGCTAGGCTGCTCTGGACAAAAAAAGAAAAACCTGAGCTAAACCTCAGCTTTAGGCTGTGGTCCAGCAATGAGTTCCATCGATGTTTCCATGGAGCTCAGTGCAGGATCAGCCACAGTTGCTTTATAAAAAATATTCTCATGAGGCCACAGTGTTTCCTGTCTTGCTGGGATCATGGGAGGAAGAACAGTCATTTTGTGTTATTTTGGCACATCTTCCATGCCTTTCAGCAGAGCATGGAATGGAGGCAGGCTCAAAAGGCACCTTTTTGTTTTTTCAACTTGTAGTGAGCTGTGAAAAAAAGGGTTGAAGCAATGAGTTGAAATGTTTCTTTGGGGAACATTGCCTTGTCTCTTTTTGTTTCTTTCTTTATTTTTTTTTTCCTGGAGAATTATAGATTAAAGATATCCCCAGACAGAAGTCTGGATCAGAATAATCCTAAATGATGGATGCTGCTTCATGATCCTCCTTACTGGGTTTGTAGGTGTACTTTAGTTCTGCAACTGCCAATCAACATCTCAGATCTGAACATCCCCAGTTGTGGGAGCTATATCATGCATTCCTAATTTGATTTCAGCTGACATGGTTATCGTGGCAGAAAGGAAGAAGAGAAGTCTTGAAAGAGAAGCTTTTCCTCATGCTTACCCATAAACTGAAGCATACTGCAAAACACTTCCAGAGCTTCCACAACTCTGCTGCCCTTTCTCTCAGAAAGGCTGGCAAAACACTAAATAAATTAAACCACATTCTGAAAGTTCATACAAATAGTCTTTGCTCTTTTCCCAAAGTTAGTGAACAGCTTTTGAGTGGGGAATGATGCTGCACCAGCTCCTTAGAGGAGGGATGTTATTTTAAGCCAGCTATAATTCCGCATTTCTGCAACTGACAGTTAGACTTACTGGCTGGGGAGGGATCTGGCTTCTGGCCCTGAAAAGGAAAACAAAAGGTCCTGCATACACTGAGTTGTAATGCTGCTAATGCCACTCAAAATCTGCATGGATTAATGGTACACAATGGTGCAAGTCCTCCTCCTTGCTTTCAGACATCTCCACCATGCATCTCACCCGCTCCTACAGACTTCTCTAGCAGGCAATGCAACCAGGAATACTCCACCACAGTGATTCATCTCACCTTAGGGTAGATGGTTGAGCCCTGTCCTGAAGGTAAAACTCTTGCAAGCTGGTTCCTTTCTGGTCTTTGTGTGGGGTCTAGTCAACTAAGTCTACACAGCTGGAGTTTCATGATCTAAATTCTCTTCCTGCAGCTACGTGCATTTCACTTAGCAAAGGGATAAATCCTTCAGAAGTGTAATGGGATATTGCATTTTGATCACAAAGTTACCTGCAGGAACTAGTTTGGAGTAGTTCTGTTATTTCTTTGGTTCAAAATGATTTCTCACCTTTCTGTGAGTCTGTTTTTCAGATGCTTAGATTGCAGCAGGGGTTGTCTACTCAGCTCTTTGCTATGCTCCTTTCTCCATGTCCCTGAAGTCATGCAGCATTTTGGGTACTCTCTAGACATATGCAATTCAGACTAGCCCTCTGTTGTGATGATAGTGTTTAAGATTGCTTTCTTGCTCTCTCCAGCTTCTTTCAATGTGCTCCCATTTCCTCTCTTTCAAGAAACTCGCTTTTCCATCTGACCATTGTAAAATTAATCCACAGTCTGAGCATCCTTCTTACCTGCAACTTGAAATCTGAATCTAGAGCTGCTTTTTATTTCAAGGGCACTGAGCAAACTAAATAAGCTCCTTAAGGTTCACATTCAGTTAGTGGCATGTGCACGCAGAGAAGAAACTCCACCTCTGCCCTTCTGTGTTTTGATCTGCAGTGTGTATCCTCCACGCAGAGTTGCAGGTGTTAGAGAATATTTGAAGGGTGAAGCTAAACAGAGAAAACAAAGGAGAGGACCATCAATCCCTGTCTGGCAGTGCTGTGTGCTATACATTAAGAAAGGAAGCAGGTGAGTCTTAGAACAGGGGTTTCACATGATTGAGTGTGGTAAAGCATCTGGCAAGAGCTTCCTCTATCAAGAACAACTAGAATTCTGTGTCATATTTCCAGCCATGTTATGAAACCAAAGGTTCTTTAAGCAACAGCTAGGACAATTTCCTCTTTTTCTGAAGTATTTGTTCATCCAGCAACTCAAGTAATAGTTACTGATATTTTAAGTTGTTAGTTTTCTAACAAACTTAAGTATAATTACTGAGAATATTCTAAATCCAGATTGTTTGGTTTCTGGAACAAAACCAGCTTGTTTCCAAACCATATTTAGAAGCTGAAGAAGCAGTTGTCTAAGACCCCCTTATCTCATGCTGCTACAGGACTCTGGAAACAGCTGCATGGTGAGGTGATGTCCTCTTGGAAACCTTTGGTGCGCTTGGAGCAAAGCCCTAGAGTTCATGCCACTTGGCAAGGACACTGTAGTCTCCACCCAAGTAGTGCACACTGTGGGAAAAGACAACTTCTGCTTGGCCAGAACAAAACCCTTGTATCTAAAGGGCAGGAGATGAAAAGCAGAAATGGAGAATCACAGATGGGAGTAACATCTAAGACTTCACATGATTTGCCTCACCTTGACTTACAGTCTGTAACAGGACATATTATTCTTAATGGTACTCCAGATCAGTTAAAATGGAGATATTGCAATAGCTTCAGCTAAACTTTAAACTGGAGCATTCTCACATACCTAACATAAAAAAATGTACTGTCTCATTCATATTGTTATTCTTTTGTATTATGCTATTTATTTTATGTTATTCCCACATTTTCTGGTGCTTAAAATACTTTGGAATAACTGCCAGCACAAAATTACATGGTTGAGTTTGTCAAGAAGTGTAGTTCTGAGTATGACATTTAAGATTTTGGAAACTGGGATACTACCAAAGAGAGTTTAGATTGCAAAAATGCTGAATAATAGAAAAAAATGAATATTCATCTATAAATAATCTCAGTAGGCTTTGGAATTCCACAGTGGTGAGAAAAACAAGGCAACAGCTTTCTTTGTTTTGGATATGCTCCATGTTGAGGAAGTTTTTCTGGTAAATAGACACTAGTAACTTGACTTTTCAATGAAATCCTAGGACCTGGAGCAACTTTGTGGCAATGGGCATATGGCAGTGCTGTGCCCTTCCAGTGGTGGGCATTGCCAATTAAAAGAAGTGTGAATAGAGATTGAATGTCACCATTTGATAACACTGTGAGGTCCACGTGTGCCTGTCAGTTGCTGTAGCTCTGTTGTTGACCTTGCTTACACATGGTCACATCAAATTTTACTCCCAACCTTGCATTTTCACTGAGCTTTCAAAGTGGTGTTCTCCATCCCAAACAGACTTTTGGTTTAACTTTCCCATTGTTCACACAAGCGCCTTGTGAGAATGAAAGCTGGCTGTTCCCCCAGTGAAATGCAGTGGGCTTCTGTGTGGCAGTGCCTCAGCTTCCCTCCCTGTCCTACATGCCACTGAAGAGAAAAGTGGTTGTGAATGAGGCTGAATTGATGTTGCTGAGTGAAATGATCTGGCTCATTTTACTGGTCAGGGTACCAGGTAACAGAATGGAGATTCATGTGTTTACATATCTGCTGGTCCTGCTATTGTACCTCTCTGGGAACACCTATTGTTGTATAACAGCATCTCCGGGGAGCCTACGTGCTGTGCCTGCTTTGGAAGCACTGGAAATCCTTCATTCAGAACCACGCAGACAGGGCCAGCAGGGTGGAGGAGCTGAGGGAATAACAAACAAACTGACGGTAATGACACCTGGAAACTGCATCACTGAATGCAAGATGCAGTTGCCAGAGTTAAAGTACCAGGCATGGCATGTAGTTTTATCATACCTACAAGCAGTATAAGCTGCTTTTGATGTAAACTCCCCATAAGCACAGTTCCAAGGCTTTATCTCGCAACTAGAGTTTAGAACAAAGCAGATGTGAAGATTAAGTTTCAAATGCAATACACTAGTTTATAAATCTACTTAGTAGATTGAAATATAGCTCATGTACTGCTAAAGATTCTGATTTAATAACATCTCTCCTCTGGAAAAAGGCAAACAACTTCACCTCCAAACCCCCCACCACTACTACCAATGCAACATATATTTTCCAGTTGTAGATTATTGTTTACCTCTGCTTTGGAGGCATGAAACATTAGCTGTGTAATGAAATTTATCTGTGAAATATTCCTATACCCCTGTCCAGGCATTTATAATTTACTTTCTACTTTTCATGACATATTTTGAACATTTCTCCTTAAGGAGAATAATTTTGCAAGGGCTGCCTCGTGCATGGACAGATTATAGGCTACTTTTTTGTTGGTTTGGTTTTTTATATTTAACCTCCTGAAATGTTATCATGACCTGAATAACTAACAACAACCTGCAGCTACAATAATAAAAGCTACATTTATGCCATCAGTGTAATATTGCACACATTGTAATAACTGCAATGAAGTATTTTATACATGTATTGCTATTTTATATAATATAGATCCCATGGTCTATAAATAGTGATGTATTGGTTTATATCAGTATTACAAAAAGACGTATTATTTCCCAAGTGGACTCTGCTAGGAGGAGTGTCAATGTGTGCAGCATGCCCTGCTGATGGCTGGGCAAAAGGCTCAGCACAGCCCTATTAGCTGCAGTAAGTTTCTGCTGAATGTAAAACTAATGCCTAGCACCCTCAGTGTGCAATACAAAGTTAGGCTGAACCCTATTCCTAATCACATCAGCCCTGAGGGTAGGACTGTGATTTCCCATTTTAGCACTGAGAAAAATGAAGACAACAACCACAGGAGCCAAGCTAGCAGAAGACACAGGTCTTGGAGTTCCCATTCCCCAACCTAGTGCTTGGTATTCTGACTCTTCACACTGCTACATGTCACAGCAAAGCATCTTTGGTGCCTTAGAAATATGTTTTCTTTGGGGTAATATATTTTTAATGTAAAGAAAGACATCTGGACTTTTTTGACTCTTCTAAGCAAAAAGATGAATTAGGTGTACAGACACACACACAAAATTATTAAAAAATTACTTGGTAATCCAAAGGCAAAGATCTTTTGTCCCAGCTGATGGATAGTCCTGATGCCAAGACTGAGTCCTTTCCCGATTACAGCCCGTGGCTGCTCACGATCTCAGTGGGATGTGGAACATGAGGAAAAGCCTGGTATCAGAGTTCAAACCTACAGCATGGTGCTGAGAGAAGACTGTCATAGAATTTTAAAATAGTCTGCTTTCTGTGAATGCCACTCCAAGGGAGTAAAGATAAGACTGGAAGGTTCCCAGAAAGTTAGCACAATTTTAACTCAATCTCATATGATTTTGGGAGGGTACATATTTTTGATGTATTTTGATGGTTATTTTACTCCTAAACCATGAAATCCACAAGTAAATATCACTGGCTAGACCCAGAATTATGAAAGTATTTCAGTTGCTTTACTCAAGCACCAGAGGAAACATGGGGGAAAACAGTATGTGCATGACGATGTTGCATACTAAAAGAGTAAAAATAATACTAGAGTAGTTAATTTTATTACTTCCCCCCCTTGGAAAAAGCAGTAGCCAAACAAGGTGAGATTTTAATTTGGTATGGTCACCAACATCTTTACCTGTTGTTCAGGAGTCTTATGACTTTTAGGTAGACTGTTCCATGTATACACCTGTTGATTATGTAAAGATCATTAGATCTCCTTCCCACAACGCACTGCATTAGCTTCTGGTCTAACCATCACATCACATTTAGGCACATTGTTTCTGAACTCCTGAAATTAACACCAGAGACCTTTCCAACTGTAAAGAGTTTTGCTGGCATCAACTAGTTCCAGCTGGATGTTTCCCATAGTTCAAACTCTTACCTGGCTGTGGCTGGTTAAAGTAGTTGTTCCTAGCTATTGCATGAAGATTGTCATGATTTCACAAGGGGATTAAACGTACAGTAAAGTAGTTACTTAAGTGCCTGATGTTTGTGTGAGCCAGAATACAACATAACAATGGGCCAGCACCTAACCTCAGAACTGTCTTTGCTCAGATTCTGGGCAAGTTTGGGCTCGAATGTGCACTGAGCAGTTTGACACATTTCGAAATGAATGTTGTCACCTTGTTCTTCAATTTAGCTGGGACACTTCTTGAAAAGTCATTGCAGCACAGAAAGACATTTGCAGATGGTTTTTATCTTCACTCGTTTTATGATTTGTACTCTGTTTTAGTAGCTTTGTTATGACTTGTTTAAAGAGAATGCAAATTTATTATTGCATTTTGCAGGAATGACAACACTCTGCTCAAAGTGTCTCAGTTTACCTCTCTTTTAAACACTTTGCCACTGGTGCACCAGGGGCAAGGGAGGGGAAGTACTGGTTCAAGAGAAGCATAACTCAGTACATTCCTACTATGCTCAAGCCTATAAAGCCATAAAACATTTTTTTTTTTCTTTTTTTTTTTTTCTTTTTTTTTTTTCCTTTTTTTTTTTTTTTAAGTTTTTTTGTACTTTTTTTTTTTTTTTGGTGCTTTTTTTTTCATTTC
>WTSP01020887.1:0-26451 GCA_025331215.1 Actenoides lindsayi | reverse complement strand
TTAAAGGATGATTGCATCAGTTTTATTCTTGTGGAATCTATTGAATGCAATTCCTTGGTTTGAACCTTACCTAATTTTTATTTGCTTACGCCCCCTTGGTCATTAAAGTGATTTATTTTGTTCTTTAAAACTACTAGCAGCTCCTTCCATGCAATAGAAACCGTGCTGTGTGACAAGTTCTCCTCTCTACCAGCTCTTTTGTTGTGACCATGAGGAAGATGGTTCTGTAGCTTTCCTCTATTCTTACTTATCACAGAAGAAATTTATTTCCCAAACCCAGAGGGATTCTGAGAGATCCAGAGAAATTACAAAGAAGGGACCTTATTTTTCATCCAGTCTGTGCTGCTGGGCTTGTGAGAGCATTGTTCCTCCACTCTGATTTTAAAGACCTAGATTTGACCTTTAACACCTATTTCCAGGGTCACATTATTCCCTTTTTTAACTTCAAATTTTGTTCCATTATGAACCTTTCTTTGCGTTGGAAGTGGAGAAAATACGTTCCTCTGCACATTCTTATGTAAGTCCAAGTGTTTTGCTTTTTTACCTAATTGTTGACTCCTAGTATTGACCTTCTGTAGGATTCACGTTTTGTTTCACTGCTTCCTCCACCTACTTCTTTTTTCAAATAACTTATTGATGACTCACAGAACCAGTTATGCAGATTGAATCACAAAATGTTATGATGCCTTGGATGGATCACACTGATGCAGACAAGGATGCCGTTTAATTCTGTGGGACTTTATGGAAAGTGCCTACTGTGCAGATATCAAAACTAGGGGAGATGACCTTGCTTTGGGGGTGTGCTTCCACAGAGTTCTAAAATACTTATTAAAAATGCTTTATAAATAAAACAGTAGAGCTTTTAACATTTAAAGGCTTCAAGACATGCCATACATCTTACTGCAGAGCATTTATGTGAGTCATCTGCTGACCCTGCTGTTCCTTCCTAAGGTATAAATTTTTGACAAAAGAAAACAAAAAGAACACGGTAATGGGTGGTAATTAGACCCAGCAATATGTAGCAGGTTGTGTGCTGTTGTTGCATGCTGTTCTCATGCTTATAGCAATACACCTACTTAGCACAATACCTTTTCATTTGTACAAGGGGGTGAAATATAACTTTTCCTATAACGTGAATGAGACTTAAAACTGGTAGTCATTGCAGAAAACACATGTGAGTCCTATATTTGTACTCTAAACCCTGTCTCACTGGTTGCAAGAGAAAAGAGCAGTTGATTTAGAACAGAACCACCTCTCACTCCCTTAACTTTTAGCATTACAGTAACAGGACTCCATAACCTCTGTGAAAAAACAAACAACTCCAAAACTTAGGATAGTAAGGAAATGAGACAGAAATCAATTCCTTTCAAATCATTTACTTGTTTTTATCTCCCATCTATCTTGAGCTGTTTATTTTTATTCCCTCCTGGGGGGATGTTGCATCCATTAGAACCCTATCTCTCTTTATTGACTCCTGCTCCCACTACTTTAGTGGCACCTGCCTGCTTTGCAGTTGGCTTTAGCCTTATGAGTGTCTGTGTTTCCAGTCTTAATGTCATCTGTAAAACCAGTCATACCAAGAAAACACGTGCTGGTGCTTGCTGCTGATTGAGGTTTGGGACTGGGTTAATTAAGAAAAGACCCTGGAGACACCAGAAGAGACTTATGAAGAGATACAGTAAACAGGAAGCCTCACAGCTTGAATGTTGACCAGGACTGTTCAGAATTACTATTTTCTTAAATACAGAGGATGGAGAATGTCAGATGAGGAAACAGTTCTTTGTAAATTAGAAGCTGCCATATACATAAACAACAGAGCAGGCTGGGTAACAGAAGCTCTGCTTTTCCTTTAGCCCAAGAAAGCCAAAATGTAAAAGAATTACTAGCCTATCTCCAAGGATTGGTGCCATCAGGTATGTTTTAAATAATGCAGTGCCAAACTATCCAATTATCATTAATTTCATAGCTGATGGCAAACTTTGTCACTTTTCATATTTCTAGTTGGATATTTTAATTGGAAATATTTCATATCTCTAGTTCAACCTTGTAACAGCTGTGTCATCTCAGTAGTTGTCTAATGATAGAATAATTGTACACTTATTGCTGACATTTATTAAAATTTGTGCTAAAAGGGCCAGTTCTAAGTCTGTCACAAAAGTCATGACTGAATGTGTTTATCACCATCATTTTTCAGTAGGTTAGACATCCCAATCATTTCCAATCCATAATTTAATGGAATCTTGAGATGCCTTTGGGTAGAAGCCTGCTTTCTTAAGAAAGAATTATTTTTTTCCTGAAACACAAGGAAAAATTAATAATTTTACCACCGTTGTCAAATTGTTCAAACTCAACAGTTTTTACTTCAATTACTACATGATCTCATGATAACAGAGACCTCAGAGGATCCAAGGTTAATGGTAGATTTGGGTGGGGGCTGACTAGAACTGCAGTGCTTGGAGGTCAGATTTTCTCAAAGCTCCCAAAGACTCATATCCAATGTTTGGTTTGGTTTTTTTTTCCTGAGGGAAGCTCAGATACAGCAACTGTGGGTTTTTTTCCTTCACATCTGTAGCTAACTGACTCCTAAAAACTGACAAGAAACATCCTAAACTGCCAAGACACAGCGGTACAACCATAAGGCAGTTGCAAGTTCAGTGCTTTGCTGAAACGTTACACAAAACCCTGGCCTTTTCTTTATACAAGTATCAAAAGCTGGGTCTCTAGGAGGCATCTAGGTCCTCTTTTCTTCTCCTCCACCCATCTGCCCTTCACACAGGTACAGGGTTTTCAGTAAACTTTTTTAAGCAACTGGGAAGAAGCTGCCCCATGTGGCACTTTGGTCTGGGAGATAAAGGATTTAATTCCCTCCTTTCCAGAGGATATTAGAAGCACTGTGATTTGACAGGTCAGCACTGACTGATGGAAATCACACGAGACATGCTGAATATTCAGCAGTAAATCAGCCACGGGGCCCAGGGAAAATCAGGGGTAGTTTGTCTGTTATAGTAACAGTTTTGAAGTAGTATGAACAGGCTTCAGTCTTACGGCAGCAGACGTAGTCAGCTGGTCCCCTAAAGAGAACATTCCTTTCCCAATGCATTACATGCTAAAAAATCCCACTATTTTCACTTTCTGTTTTGCTGTTAAACACATATAGAACTAGAAAGCCTGGGATGCTGAATTCCACTGTTAAGGCCATGGAAAGAGGCTCTAGCCTCTGCAAAAACAGAGCTTCTTTACTTTCTTGATGTTTCTTATATTCTCACTTTCTGTCAGTAAAAGAAATTCTGCGATAGTTAAATCATTGAAGTGTTTCAGAGTCAGTGCCAGTAATTTAGTGTCTTTACTCATTTCCATCATTCTGGTCTCCTATTATTTTTGAAGTTTCTAAACCAATGCAATTCTTGCATTAAAGACAAATAAAATAGCTTCGTGACACCTCCCTTACCCCTTCATGAAGAAAATGTAAAAGTTATCACAGAGATTATGGCTGCAGATTTGAATTGCTAAAAAGCGTTTAGGAAATGTTAAATAGTTCTGCGTGACAAGAGCAGAAAATAAATAAAATTTAAAGAAGCTACAACAAACAAACAAACAAAACAAACAAAACAAATCAACCAAACAACAAACAAACAAACCAAACTAACCAAACAAACCCCAACCTCTCTTTTTCTCAACTAGGGGCATCCTTATCCCTATTTTGCCTTAAGACACAAGTTCATCTTGGACAGATATTGTATCTCGAAGAGTCCCTTGCTAGAAAGGTTCAAGTCAATACATCTTCACAGGGTCTATGGCTGGGGGTACACAGCCCTGCTTCCCAAGAAAGGGCTATCCATGCTAAATTTCTCTTGTAAGCACAGCTAATGTGAACCACAGAAGGGTTGAGGTTGGAAAGGACCTATGGGGGTCATCTTATCCAACCTCCCTGCTCAAGCAGTGTCATCTGGAGCAGATGGGCTGGAGTATGGCTTGGCTGCTTGTTAAGGCAAGAAGACCCAAAAATAAAAACAACAGGAGTCTGGAAAGGATAGTGTTTCTTTTCTGCCTGATCCTTTCTGTCTCCTGCTTAGCATCAAGGGAAACACAAGAGCACTTGAAGGCTAAAAGTAGCTTAAGCAGTAATAAGGAAGCTTTTAGGCTAGAGAGGACATCTGTGTGTACAGGAATGCAAGCAGATGAGTTATGGAAGGCTAGCTGAGGTATTGGAGAGGAGGGAAAGGCTTGCTGGGGCAGAGTGGCCTGTCACGGGGCCTGAGTATGTTGTTGGAAGCAGGTAAGGAGCTCTTGAGTCAGTATGGAGCAAGCCCTCTGGCTCTTGGGAGTTTTGTTATGTGCTGCTGTTGCTTAAGGTACAGGGAAAAGCTGCTTCAAAGGATTTTTATTTAGCTGCTCTACACAAGCTTTTTCTCAGCCTACATTTTAATGCTTGACAGCTGAGCTTTTACAAGTTTTCAGAGCCATTAATCAGAGCAGTGTTTTGGGAAGCTTTTGCAATGTATATTTGAGAATTTGCGAGGCACTGGTTTAAATTAAAGGCTAAGGCTTACTTCTGAGGCTGCTTTTGGCCTCTTTCTGTAAAGCATGGAGCTGTGTATTATTTCTAAGAACCTGTAATTAGTAGCAAATGTTTGTAAAATGCTAAAGGTTGTTGCTAGGGTGCTCCTTCAGGCTGGGATGTGTGAAGGATGGTTAAACCTAATTTAGATCTTTTTCAAAACCTTTTTTTCTGAAGCTGCAAGTATAAATCATTTTTATGCAGTGCAGTACATTCTGACTTTTCAAATGGGCAACAGGAATAAAGGCATTCCTTCATGAATAGGTATGACTTTGTGTGAGCAGAAACTAAGCTCCTATTCTCTGAAGTAATTTTCTAGTGAATCAGACATGAGACAGGAAACAGAACTTCAGACTTAGGCTGATATTTTTCATAGCCGTGTTGATTCATTTGCCCAGAACCACTCAAATTCCAAGCTATATTGTCAACCTTCTATTCAAATAAGGACCAGAAGCACCTATTTATTTCTTTTCAAGGTAAATTATAACTTCTCTGAACTGAGAGTAAAAAACGATTAAGCATTAAAGTACCTCCCCCAAATTTCTTTATATAACATTATTTGCCTTTTGGACACATACATAAGGTTACACGTAACAACATCATGACTGCTTTTTGTTATGTTTGATGCCAAGTTTTGAGAAAGACCCATGTAAAAGGTGCTCTGTTTGTGCCAAAAGGTCTCTGAAGATACTTTGCTGGACAGTACGCTGTTCGTTCACACACAGTGGCTCTGCAGGTCACGACTGCCAATGGACTAAGTTGACAGCCTGCAGACCAGAAAGGCTGCCATTGCTCTCCTTCAGGTGATGGGCCACTGCCTACCACGGTGGATGCTCCTTCTGAAGCAGTCAAGGTGTTACAGCCAGGCTGTGGGATTCAGGTGTCGCCTGCAGTTCTGTTGCATGTGTCTCATGTGATTTTGGGTAAGCTAGTTAATGTTTCAATTCTCAGCCTTCTCCCTGGATGTTTGACATTCCTTATGCCCCCACCCTCCCCTTTTTTGCACAGTGCCCTTGCTTCTGGTACAGCACTTGCACTGCACGTGTCAGGGCCAAGAAGGCACCAGCAGGTGCATCCCCTGATCAGCATCCCCTAGACAGGACCCCTACCCACTGCCTATACCTGCTGGCAGTGGTGACCCATGGGGGAGCTTTTTTATGATGGCCAGGTTACCTTAAACGCATCCAAATTTCTTCTAGACTGCGTGAAAAGGAAAGCAGATTTTCTCTCTCTTTGTAAGGTCGCCAGCCCACAGGCAGCCAGTGGTGAGCTGGAAGTGCTGTGTCCTGGGGTGACAGCACACCTTGCTTCTATCAAGGGTTGCCCACTCTGCCACGTAGTGTGGCAGGCCATGGGAAAGAGGCAGGTGTGACTGCTGCAGCTATGCTCCATGAAGGGTTTATTTGTCCCACTTGCATTTGATTCTAAATGTATTTTTTTAATTTGCTCTAACATTGACATCATGCCATGCCTGGAATTCAGACATGTTTATTGTAAGCCTGTCATAATCTGCCTCTGCTCACTGGTCGTTCTGCATCAGAAGGAACCAAGTTGAGGGAGATTATCTGTGGAGTTGGCTGTACAGAGGGTATGCTGTTAGCCATTTGTCATGCCAAAGTTTAAGGTTTGTCTTGGGGTATTTTGGGTTTTTTTTACCACCTTGCTTCTAATTCTCCCACCAAACAAAAGCTTTAGCATTTTGTCTTAAAGTCTGTGATCAAAGCTTCAGAGCCTCTCTACGGTTAGAAGATTTATCTTTAAGATCATGAGTCAAGGCAGTACTACTATATGTATTTTGTTAGTGAAGTGTGGAAAAATAGGGTATCAGGATTTCCCCAGGGTGCATAAAGTTGTGGCACGGCCTATTTGCAAGTAAACAGGAAAGACTTATCACTGAGTATGTTTTTCTTTTCCTGGAAGAATACTCAAGTTAAACATAAAATTTGTTCCAGTGTTTTTGTGTTAGGGTTTTTGTTGTCATTTGGGTTTTTTTTAATTGTCTTCCCCACCCCTTTTTCAACTGCATCACCTTTTACCTTAATGAAGGATCAAGGACAACCACGTGGTCTTAGAAACCCTTCTTTTGCAAGTTTCAACTACCGAAATGTTGATTTTTCAAGTGAAGTCACCTGAATGATATGCTGCTGCTAATCAAAGAATCAAGGTAGTAATTAGAATCAGACATGGTGAAGTGCTTATCTCCAAGCCATGAAGGCTATAAAGAGACCCTCATTACTTTCCCTTTTTGTTTAGGACAGGAGATGCCTTATTTTTATAGTCTTGCTGAATTCTAAAGTCAGTCATCAGCAAGGCTATGTAAACTCTGAGCCAGTACTTAGAAACAAAACCAAGCTATCAGACTGATGCTTGAATAGTTTGGAGTTAGTTTTGTTTAAGTAATTTGTATTGCATGGAGTAAATTGTATTTTTAAGCTGTGGCTTCATGAAGTTTTACTTCAGTTGTCTGTGTAGTATTTCAGTATGTGGACATCTGATATAGTTGTGATGCTGAAAAGCTGCAGCCAGGACAATGCTCTGTAGTCTTTGGAAGGCTGCTCTTAATTTCTTTCTCTTTGATTGGGAAAAGAGCTCAGCTTTTAGCTGAATGTAGGTGAGGGAGGGTGTTTTTTGAGAAATGTTATATTCTGTATCTGGCTTGGCTTCTTTATTTATCTGGAACTTGTGAAAAGATGTTTTAATGGCAGTAGTGGAAATAAAAGGCATAACAGAGGGATGTAAGAGCCCACCACTTGGAGGACAGTACTGCAAGCTGAAAAATGCTGAAGGTAATTTTGCTTCCTTAAAAATGACTTATCTAAATGTGCAGATGCTGAAAAGAGGTTACATGGATTGTGCCCTCATGGACTGGGTCCCTACAGGCAAGACTGCAGTGTGTAATTTCAGCTTCTTTTTCAGATGAATTCTAGTGGAAAAGAAATGCACAGGGCTTCATCTGAGAATGGGGAATTGATGCATCAGGTAAGTGCTGTTGCTTGCACACCTCTTACTGTGTGTTCAAACTGTCTAGTCCTCACCTTGTTGATGATATGACCTGCTCTACAGAGGAAAACACTGCTATATTTTGCATTTTATAGGTAGTTAAAATAGTATCTCAAACCTGCCTTACAGTAATTCTGGAAGGAGCTGTTTAGTTTCCAGTGTCATCAGTTTAACAGGCCATGGAGCATGTAAAATATCAAGATATAACTGTCCATAAAAGCAGTGCTTTGCTCACAAGTCTTTGCTGTTATTTTGATAGCTGTTGTTTGTCCTTGGTTTTGTTAGACTGGTTGCAGTATAGAACATATTATCTTTAGTAAACAAAGTTTGAAGTATGGCTACTACTACCCATGCATCTCTGGAGAATCTGTTTGTAAAGTCCTCCTGTGATGCAGCAGAGAAAGGCTCTTTGTCACTTGTTCCAGATAAGTTGGATCTTCAGAGTGACCATGCTGTTCAGACTCTCTTCTAAGGGTGTTTCAGCACTTATTCTGGAACCTTATTGCTCCTCAGAATAATAATAAAAAAAAAAAAAAAAATCCACAAAAATTGCTTCAAGTAGAGTTGTTTTGTGACCTGTTGTCCATGTCTTTGAGAGAACTATTAAAGGGTCTCCATACCTTACTGGCTACTGCATGTTGTCTCACTTGCTCTAGCCAGCTTGTAGGGCTTAGGATACCACTTCTTTCAGGTAGTGAATGGCGTGACTTGAAAAGTGGTATCCCTAGAAATAGTTTAGAATGGCATTAAGAGTCCCTTAGTAAGGATTCTTAGTAAGTTCAGACACGGCGTCTTGTCTGCTACCTGATGACAGCAGGCTTACCAGCTGCTAACACACAAAAAGAGCATGCTGGTACTGGTAGAAAAGGTGTTGAGAAGAATTCTGGGAAACCTCTATGTACCACTTTGTAGGAGATCTGATGGGACCCTTCTCAGATTTGTAGTGTCAAGAGTGGGGTGGGGAGGCAGCAGCCCATCTCTGGTACACATACTGTTTTGGCAGACTTTTGGCCGAGACTTTTCATAGTAAGCAGTGTAGCTGGAGGAGAATGGCTGATGCCTGTTTATGGCTTAGATTAGGTAGTCTGCTTGGAAGACAGGTGAAAATGTCCAGCTGAGATGAAGAGATGTGTTCCAATGTTTTGTGGGATCTCTCCTGAACAGATGTTAAGCTCCAAGAAGAAAGATGGAAAGTTGAGGGAATGGCAGCATACAATGCAAGGATGTGGATTTATAGCTGCTATTGCACAGCTGTGACTTGGTTACCATTAAAATGTGTCTAGAATGTAGATATAAACTGAATCTGATTCCCTTGTTAGTAGATTGTCCACCCCTTGCTAAACAGTTTGCTGTTGTTACTATGGAGAGCTAATACAGTTTAGCTTTTATTAAGCAAACAGGAGAATCTGCCAGTTCTTCAGCAAAGGCCTAATAAGGTAATTTCCTTCCTCTCATGTTGACAGCAATGATGCAAGTCAAATACTGCAAGTGGAAAAGTTGTCTCTTAAACTGTGCTGCCTGGGAGTGATGATGATCCTGTACTAGCTTGTATACTGACCGGCCTGGCTCTTAGAGTTTATGGTCTGATATCTGAGGACAGAGCTGCTATCCTTCTGGGAGAGAAAAAACATTCCCTGTGTTGCAAGGTGATACGCTATTTTAAAATCTATAGGCCAAGTTCAACAAAGCTCCTTGTTTGGGGAATTTAACTGGTGCTCTAAGTCACTGTGGTGGGACCTTACAGTTGGTTGCTTTTTCCATGCAGTAAAATGATAGATTCTGGGGCAGATGATATTAGAAACAAGAGAAGAGGCTGTGCAGGTTTTTGTGAAGATCACCAAATCGATCACCAGGTGTGATTCTTGAGCCAACAAGATAAGTAGCCACAGGTGGAAAGGGAACAGTGCCAGATAAATATGAAAAGCTGGGGTATATATATCGTTAAGAAAAAGATGAAGATTTAGGCAAGTGTGTAATGTGGTATCTTGTGGTTTATCTGTCTACCATTACAGGTAACATTGACATTCCTTAAATTCAATCTCTTTGTTCCTTTGGCTTCCATCAACCTATATGTATCCATAAGGTGGTCTGGTTCTGTAACATTTTCCATTTGACAGAGGGATGTCTTAATGGGGGGAATTATAATATTATCTCACTTGTTGTAGTAATGATAGGCAGAAGAAATCACACTCAATCATCCCTCTTTACTACTTGAGCAGTCACATTGGTATGAATGAATGTGAAAGGGAAACTGGCTTTACTGAAAGGCAATTACTATTGTAAGACTGAAGTGATCCTCGATATGTGTTCTAAATCTGTCTTCAGCAAAACATTTGGATAATGATAGACAGATAATATTGTACAAATCACTTTTTTCTTCATGTTTGATCTCTCTCTCTGAACTAAAGAATGACAACATTTTTTTCTGTACCCTCAGCTAAGCTTCTGCAATTTGAGATGATGAATCTTGTGCACAAGCATAAAAGCAGAAGGGTTAGTTAAAAACCTTCATTTCTTTTCATTTGTCAGTGTACTTCGGACTATTTCTAGCCCAGGTGGGTGAGAGGGGTTAAACAGTTCATTCAAGTGTATCTTAATCATCAGATACACCATTCATGGTATTTTTACCTTTTTTTTTAACCTTGGTTCTGAATATTTTACCTTGGTTCTGAATTCCTAATGTATTCCACAGTGCCAGAGTTTGTTGAACAAAATTAAAAATGAGCTTGCACCTATAAGTGAGACAATGCTCCCCTCTTTCCTAGTATTTATTTTTCAGGAAAAAGATAGTTACTGCAACTCTTCTATGAAGTGTGATGGGACCCTGATCAAAATAATAGGTCCTATCAACTTACTAGTATGAAGCATCACTGTGGGAGCTCAAAGATATGGGGAGAAGTAGAAAGCAGTTTAATAATAGAATCAAATGGTAGAGGTGAATTTAGCTCTTGCATATTGACACTTTGCCTCACAGCTTCAAAGTAGGTGATCAGAAATTGGAAGATGCTCGAGATGAGTTCAGTCATGGCAGAAATGTTACAGTCTCCCAAAAGGCACATATGTGTCTTCTTGCAGAAATGAAAGTTTAATGGTTTTGTAGCATTTAGGAGTGTGGGGGAAGAGCTATACAAGAATCAAAACTAATAGCTGACAAGGATCAACAATCAAATTGTAGATGCTGCTGTTGCCTAGTTTGCTGAGTGTCAGGTAAGCTCTGTTATCTTTAAATTCTACCTTAGACTCTTAATATCTGCATCACAGAGCTTCCTCTCCTCTGGAGCATAATTCCTAGATTGGCAAACACAGGTCCTTTGCTAATAGGATCCACATCTTCGTTAAGCCCTATTCAACCTCTGCACAAAGAATCATCTTGGTCTTGTCAGCTGGGATTCACTTTGTGTAACAGTTGTGAACTGAGAGATGGCATACAGTTGTAGCAGGCCAACTTTGAAATAAATTAATCTAGAGTTAGAAGCAGAATGACTTCCTATTTCCTAGTGGATACTGTCTCAATGATTTGTGGTGTTTTGCTCTAGTGTCCAGAATTCAAGCCCTTCTTGATCAAGAATGCATGGAGGAGATCTCCTTGGCCTATTCCTTTTAAGACTTCTCTGACCATATCAGAATGCAATGATAAGAAAAAGTGATCAGGTCCTGGAAAGGCACTGAGCTGTAAGTCTGTGACACATAGTACTTGCAACTTGAGTTATAGACTAACTCTAACTTGTGTGCAAATTCTGCAGATGCACAGAGAAAGGGGAGAGAAGCCTGAAGTTTGATCCTAACAGATCAAGCTCAAGCCTTACATTGTCTTCTCGGGATAACTCTATTAAACTCCAATTCAGGCTGATTCTGATGCCAAATAGTATACTTAGAGATACTGCTGATGTAAATAGAGCTGCAGTGACAGACAGCTCCAAAAGGGGCTTGTATAACATGAGTGGTAATGTTAGTCAGATGTTCCTCTTGATTTGCAATTTGAATTTAAAATATAGAGAAGTAATTGCTGGAGTAGTTGCATAGTCAAGTCTAGCTCTGGCTTGGCTTCCATAAGAGGCAGTTCAGTATAACACTTCATGCAGTTTAATCATGAAACAAAGCCTACTCCTAGTTCAGATGTTGTTAATACTATTTTGAGATTGAAAGCTGCTTTTGAAAAGTTAACATACTTAAAGGATTCAGATATGTCTTCTGGTAACTATTTCTACTTAGGCTTGCAGCTCCGCATGATGCCTCTGCCAGTGAGTCTTTTAGATGAGAAACTCAGCAATAAACCTCCAAACTATAGCTTCTTGAAAATAATTAGGTTATTTTCCCCTGGAACTCTGCAGGAGTGATTGCAAGACTTGCATGTTACTGAACTAAACAGTGCTTTAACATTCAGCAGGTTCTACTGAAATCCCCCGCTCTCTACCTTCATATAGATGTACCTCTCATTTGTACCTTGATTTTTAGACCCCTTCTAAAAATTAGAGGGGAACAGCAGGACTAAATGCCACAATGCCCTGGAACCTCTCTATCAGCTTCCAAAGAAGATGACAAAAGCATCAATCTGTATTTAATTCTGTGCTAAAGAATGTGGAGTTTGTCAAGAGTAAGAAAAGTCACTGTGTTTAGGCTGGGATTTATGACTTTGTGTACTTGTCTTGAGAGTATTACTCTTCTGTGTGGTTAGGTCCATTAGCCCTGCTACCACCTTGGATCATGCTGACACTAATTGCTTGCATGCTTACAAGAGAGACAGCATCCAGGTTATTGAGTTAAAGCTATCGTCGATCTTGTCCACTTCATCTTCACTCGTGGCAACTTAAAAAAATTAAAATATTAAGTCTTCCTTCCCATGCTGTAGTAGCTAGTTGTCTCTACTAGCACCACACTATAAATTTCATTAGGGACTTGGAAAAACATCTCTTAACAACTGTATTACCAAGCCCGTATGTAGCTAAGCCTGTGATGTGTCTCACATAATGGGAAAATACTGTTATTTTAGGAGCAGACATTGGAGCTTTCTTACTGCTGTATCTGTGAAAGTTGATTCTATGTCCATGCCTCTTTCCTTGGTATGGTCAACCACATAAAAGTATAGATAACTACCTATAAAGAGGATTGACAGCTAACACAGCTGCTACTATTAAAATGAACAACAGTAATGGTAGGTACTGAGTGATAGCTGAGGCACAGATACCCCTGCCTGTGCTCTAAGGAGAGCCATGAAGATGTGATTTCAAGGGGATTTTTACTGATAAGGAATCCTCCCCTGGAGGAAGATGTATGCTTTTGAGAGAACCGTGTGAAGGTTACAAGGAAGTACTTCAGTATAAATGAAGTTCATCTAGTCTTATACTTCTGATTGTCACATACTGTCCTTCTGTGGTACCTGTATGGAAATTTAAGTATTCACAACTGTGCTAGTAAAGCTGATGTCTTGAAAGAAACCTTCCTACACATCCTCATTCACATTAACCTGAGCACGAGCAAAGCTCTGTATCCTTCCTCACACACCTAAAATATGCCCGAGAATAAAATACAGAGCTTACCTGTTGATCTCTGCTATTTTACACCAGCAAATGCCCTCTCCAGGAACACTACTGGAATCCCTGGATTCTGCATCTGTCATTCCAGGACTGTACCTGAAGTGCTCTTGCAGTAGGTGTGAAGGTAAACCACCATTCTGCAGCAGAATGAACTCTCACTGGCAATTTATAAAGGGCAAATAAACCATACTGACAATGAGTAAATGTTCAGTACAAAGCAATCGCTCTCTCTGGTCCTAGTCCTCAAACCTGTAATCCCTTACTACAAAAATACCAAGGATGAGCCTAAAAGCTAAAATACAGGATGCTACTAAGTTACAGAAATATGAACTCTATTGAGTGGTTTATTAAAATCCATGTGTCTGCAGGAGATGTATCACTTGTCTTTAGGACCAGCCTTTGCTCTCTCAAGGGTGAAATTACTACATCAGTTTTCTTTCTTCCTCACACTCTTCACCTTACTTTACTCCACAGGGATGTTAACTACCTTTGCTCTCAAAAAATGGTCTTACAGTTCTCTCTCAAGCTAAACTCCAAGTGATACATTTCTCAGCTTGCATTTATCTTTGAAAGCTGCTGTTTTTATTTCAGGCTTGCATACCTGAAAACTTGTCAAATTTTTCCAGTCATGTGGTTTGTTCAATAGAAGTTATTACTTTAACCTACAAATATGATCCTGCCTCTGCTCTTGGCCAAACCTGTTAGTTAAACTCAGCCTTTTTCCTTAGTTAACAGAAGTAATTATCCCTCTTGTCATTCAGTTCTAAGTTTCAGCCCTAACCACACGACTTGACTATGAAATAGCCTCTCTTTGCTCCAAGTGTCTTTACTTCACAGTGTTTTCAAGTGGCCACTGGTTTTTTCCTGCAAAAATTCATTGGTAATTTAGTTTCTGTGAAACACAGGCAAAGGCTTCTGCCACAATTTCTCACACCCCCATGGCTCCCTTTGCATGTCAAATACAGGCAGGTTTGGAGCCATTGATGGGAACAAGGAGATGGGAGGTCAAAAGCAAGTGAATTGTGTAGTGATAGTTTTAAGGTTCAGTAGGATTAGACTAATACTCTATTCCTTGCCCTGCTACAGCTACTTCGTACTATTCAGAGATGCCTGAGTTGTGACAGATTACCATTACCTCTAAGTCATGCCAAGCCATTTCTCTGGGAAATTACTGGGCGCCACTCCTTCAGTGCCCGCTCTTCATGAGATAGCATCATAAACTTTAAATTAGTGGGTATCACTCTGTGTATAGGCCATAGTGTGGACTTCAGCAGACTCCAGGTGAATAAGCATCTGCTGTGAATCTATTTATCAGATGGACAAGTGACATGTCATGTGAGGAGTTAGTTATGAGGGGGGAAAAAAATTATTTTACTTAGGATTTCTGCCTGCTAATCCATCCCCTGGGTATTCAGCCTCCTGAGCTGCAAGATGAGGATGGAGAGCAGAACAACTCATAATCCAGGAAGAAGCAGTTAATGACCTGCTACAGCACCTGGACATTCATAAGTCCATGGGGCCAGATGAGATCTACCCCAGAGTATTGAGGGAGCTGGCAGAGGAGCGTGCCAAGACTCTTTCCATCATTTATCAATAGTCTTGGCTAACAAGAGAGGTCCCAGATGACTGGAGGCTTGCCAGTGTCACAGCCATCTACAAGAAGGGCCAGAAGGAGGATCTGGAAAACTACAGACCTCTCAGCCTGACCTCAGTACCCGGAAAAATTATGGAGAGGTTCATCTTGAGTGAGCTCACATGGCAAGTGCAGGACAGCCAGGGGATCAGGCCCAGCCAGCATGGGTTCTGGAAAGGCAGGTCCTGCTTGGCCAACCTGATCTCCTATGACCTCAAGTAGTGGAGGAGGGAAGGGCTGTGAGCAGTGTCTACATGGACTTCAATAAAGCCTTTGAAACCATCTCCTACAGCATTCTCCTGGGGAAGTTGGTGGCTCATGGCACAGACAGGTGTACTCTTCGCTTGGTTAAAAACTGGCTGGCTGACCAAATCCAGAGAGTTGTGGAGAAGTTGCACCAGGGGAGGTTTAGATGAGATAGTAGGAAGAATTTCTTTACTGAAAGAGCGGTCAGGCACTGGAACAGGCTGCCCAGAGAGGTGGTGGAGTCAGCATTCTTGGAAGTATTTAAAAAATGTGTACATGAGGCACTTCAGGACACGCTCTAGTGGAATGGTGAGGTGGTGTTTGATTTCGTTTGTTGACTTTGTTGTTGTTTTGTTTGTTTATTAGTTTTTGTTGTTTTGGTTTGGTTTTTTGGTTGGATGCAGTGATTTTAGAGGTCTTTTCCAACCGTGATAATTCTGTGATCCACTCATCTTGATGGTATGCTGTTTTATCACTACTTCCATGTTTTTTTCTTTTTCTAAATTCCCATTCTCTTGCATTTTTTTACATTCCTGTTAGATTACTGATATAAGACAGAAAGACAGATGTTTCTAAGTGGCATTTTCTACAAAACATGGTGACTCTCTCCTTGTTAGCTCAATGGTTTACAATGCATTTTAGCTTCTCTAGCTACAGAGGCTTCAGCATTTTAAATTTATAATTAAAGAGCTTGTTATATTTGGGTTTCATAACAAGAACCACTTGAGCAGTTTCCTTACTTAGTACACATGTAATTGACAATGTGTAGGGGGATGCTTGTCTTTGTTTTTCAAAAAATACGAAGAAAATTGTTCTCTCTTGTGAAAAGGGTGTGAAATATTTGTTCTCCTTGTCTCTGCAGCTGCAAAGAAAGCTCTAAACTTACAGAGGAAGAAGTTCCTATTGTGCTCTGGGGGATGGGGGGGTGCGTGCGATGGAAAAAAAAATACACTGCTGGGCAATCCACTCCCTGGGTCACTTTGCTCTGTTATGCTCACAATATATCAGGCACCATATGTGCTGTAGAGAAATTCTGAATAAAGATTGATATTTGTTCTTTGTCTTATCCAAATCATCTCATTAATCATTTGTATTTCAGTTCTGTTAGATCTCTGGCAGCCTGATTTAGACCAGGCTGGGATTTGCTTTTTGCAGATGCTATGACAAAAAGCACAGAATGTTGCTTGAGTATTCTCATGGTGCTGTTTAGTTTGTAGGGTGTGGGATGCTGTTGTTTATTCTGCTATTTGACCTTCTGCTTCTTAATCCTGTTTTTCAGCAGTATCTGCCCAGAATCTATCTTTGCAGTGGAAGATAAAATTGAAGCAGGTTGTTACCTTCACATGAATCTTGGGCTTAGGTAAAGGGAGATAATAATCTGAACTTCTGTGTGTCAGCCAGGAACAGGGTTGCTGCACTCTGTTAACACTTCAGTAAAAGTCATTCCAGTTACCCACTGGTTGTTAGTGCTGTCATGACCTCAGGACTGGCCACTTGGGGACTGCGTATTTTGCATGAATTTGAACGGTTTTGACATGCTTATTTTGCATTAGAGCCAAACCAAACCTGTGATAGAGTTTTACAAAGCAGAACAGCATGGAAACATCCAATAGAGGAGCTTCTGTGATTGTTGTGTGATAAAAGCTTTTGACTTTGAACACCTTTCACAGGAAATTTGCAGAAACAAACTTCTCCATGAAATGCTTGGATTTGAAAGACTGTTCAAAATCAATGGCTTGTAGTCACCAAAATAGTGTAAATGTTGAGAGGCAGATACCTGTTGATGTGAATGAAGTAAAGTGATTGAGTACTAAGAAAATGTGACACAAGGAGTCAAATTTAAGCAAAAATACTGGGTTAAGTCTCAACATGAATTCTTAATACTCTGCATAGTGCAGAATAATTGGAGCCTGCAGTTAGCTTGGCTCCTCACTTGAATGCCTCAACCCAGATGAATGTTATGATCAGCTTTGACATCTTCACCTACCACTGCTTTGCAATCTGTAGGCAGATGCGTGCTTTGCTGAAGGTCTGTTTCTGGAAGCCTTGTGGTCAAGCCTAATTCAAACGATCATCTGGCATTCATGTGTAGTATCCTAACTTCTAAGGGCAGAGTCAGCTTTCCAAGTGGGAGTGTGCTTATGTTCACTTGGTCTCTTCTTCTTTCATTCCCCTTTTCTTCTTTGTCTTCATTCCCTCTTTATCTACTAGAAAAATAATTAGGGGTTCTGATCCTTTAAAAAAAAAAAAAAATGGAAAATTTATATAGTTTGGACGTCTTGAAATCCTTGCCTGGTCTTGATTTAGATTTGGACTATAAGTAGAGGAGTTGAGAATGAATGGTTTTTCAAGCACAGGTTTGTCAGTGTGAGCCTTGTATGGACAGAAGAGGGAGGGAACAATAAAAAAAAAAAGTAATAAAAAGAAATGTTTTTACTTCTTTCACCAGCAAAGTAGTATAGGGTCCTTGTCCTTAATTCCTTATCTTTTCACTAGACTTCCAAGTATAACAAAGAAGATAAATCTTGGCATTCTGATATTTTTTTATACTTTAAAAACAAAAAAATCTTTTATCTATGGATTTCTCCCTTTATACACTCCCTCAGATCTGAGAAGATGCACTGCATCTTTGAAAACACAATAGAGCTTTGCCCGTAGCCCGAACAGAAGATTATTTTTCCCTGAAATATCCCGGACAGAAAGATATTTCCCTGTTTGCCTGTTGTTAACACCTGCGTGTCTACCCAGAGTTACCATTTCTATCATCTTTGTTTACAACACATTAATCACCTGAAACAGCCCCCAGAGCTCTCCCCTTCATCCTTCTGCTTTCCCACTGCATTACCTCAGAGTGTAACTATATCATCTTCACTTGTCCTTGAACCTCTGGCACGGAAATCAGGGCAGAGGGTTGGATTCTGGGCAAACTTTGAAACAAAGGACAGGAATGGAGTGTGCTGCCTTCCACGTGAAAAATCTGACAGCCAGGTGACAGCAGGAGAGTCACTGTGTGTCTCTGCCTTGACTTTCCCTTTTCTTGTGAAGTAAGGATAAATGTTATGCTCCCTGACGAAGTTACTTTGTTTGTCGTCTTAAGGTGTGTTTTTGTCCTTGACTAGGAGTAGGACTGAACGTAATGTATAATTCTTAACTGAAGAAAGGCAAGGTTAACTGTATTCTCTACTTTCATTATACAACTATGGTAAAAATTGGTTTATGAAGGAAACAAAGAGGCTGGCTTACTAAAAAGCAAGGAGAGTGCTTTATTCATAACCCTAAAGAACAGAAACTTCTTCAGTGCAGAACTGTTAACATACAGTATTATATTTTGGTGTTGGATAAGTTTGTTGCTTTTTATTTTTCAGCTGCAATTGCAAGTATGGCCTTGAAATACTCATGTTCCTTAGGCTGTTGGATTTTTGTGCTCTGAGATACCTGCAGTAATTTCTTCATATGCATGGAGGATATGAATAACTAACATAGACAAGTTCCAAAACAGGCTCCGAATGGTCAGCAATTGCAAAATGCTTGTCTGAAATGATACTGTTTTTATTAGGATCTAATGATGAAGATCTCCTAGCATTCATGACACTTTTTTTGTGTACGTCCTGCTAAAATACAATCCAACGAAGTGAGGCTGTGGAACTGTTCCCTTGTACAAATGTACTTTCAAAGTCCAAACTCTGAAATATGGAGGTTGAAAAACACAAATGGCATCAAACTACTAAGTGTAGTTTCCAAGCTGATGATTCATTGTGCTTCTCAGCATAAAAACTCCGTATCGTTCAATTTTTTTATATAGAACCAGCCTTTAATTTATTTTTTTTTTGAGAGCGAAATGATGAGAAAAGGTTGTTCACATCACTTAGCATACAGTTAATTTCAGGAACAGAAATAAGATCTGCATATGTTTGTGAGGCCTTAGATAGGTGATAGGGTCAAGGGCTGAGTAGTGTGCTGCATTCTCTGTATGACACAGAAAAAAGACTGAATGATGCTTCCTAGTCTGATCCATGAAGGGGCTTGTATCCAAGAAAACAAAGGTTTAGAGCATAATTATCCTTTGAACTACATGTACAGTGTGGTTCACAGACCACACTAGAGCTACTCTGAATTAAAGCTGCTGAGATGCATACAGTGCGCACGTATGGATCTTGACACTGGCGACTTTGATCTCCTAATCCACTACTATAAATGTGACCTAGGATCACGTCGTGTATTTCAGCTCTACTCAACCTGAAAAAGTCTGAAGTTTACTGTAGGGAAAACACACATGGATATGTTTGATTTAGCATCAAGGAGACATTTTCTGTTGACAGAGAACACTGAAGGTAAATATCTCTGTGGCACCGTCCTACGTGTGAACCTTTAGTCATCTGATCTGCTTAGTTGTGGGAAAGAATGAATGTCAAATGAAACCCAACTAAAAACCACTTTATATAAACTATGACTTTTTCATCTAGTTATCCCCCTCTTTTATTTGCAAGTTCACTTTGTCCTGTAAGTAGCAAAGGAAAGCATTGATGGTGTTGCTCTCACTAAATTCTGTGGATTCAGCCAAATCTCACCAAATCATTTTTAAAAGGTGATGTAAGAATGCTCTTAGATTTATGACTCAATTTTGCCCTTTGACAATGGGGCACAACCGTAACTGGAGCTAGTGGATATTATATTTGCATAAGCATAGCTCTACTTGGGAACGTGAGCTTAGCAAAGAGCATCAGTGCTGGTACCTGTTGGTTAACTCGTCTCTCTTTCTGTCCAAATCTGTGGATGCAGTTTCCTGGTTTAGATAATACTGCTTCAGCAAAATAATGATTATATTTCCTGATAATGTTTTTGAGAAATACAAAAGTGGCTGCACGTGATATATAATCAGATTTCTTCATCCCTTGTATGAGGACTCTTTGCAATTCAAAATCTATAGTGCTTCACTAGAGATACTTAAGATGTTGTTTATGCAGATGCTTTCACCCAAAAAGGTCCCAGAGTACTTCTCAAACTGATGGCCAAATCCCAAACCTGTTGATGTAAATGGAAAGACTCCCACTGACTTTAGTCACCTTTGGATAAGCTCATTAAAATTATAACAATAATGGCCCTCAAAATTAAAAAAAAATAGATGTAGGTTATAAACTCTGCCAAAAAGTTACTTCAAAATGTTTTCACCTTAGCTATCTAGACCCCCTGCTTTTATAGCTTCTATCTGCCTTCTGTTGAACTGTCCTTTTTTTCAAATCATCATACAAATATTTGAATTATATATGCAGTCAGTTACATCCATGACCAACGCTGGAAGCTGGGAAGGAGCATAGATGTCAATGAAGATGCCCCCCATTGCAGTGTCTTCCTGCCTGCCTGTAGCTGTGATGGTTAGGCTGTGACTTTCTTAGTTGGTAACAGAAGGATTCACCAGCTTCAAATACCAGGTGACTGCATGGTTGTCTGCAATTCCAGGCATGGTACCACGTATCCCAGTACCTTGGTGTTGCAATGTGATTTGCATAACTGTTTTGTAGTCTAGACATGGCTGCTTAATGCTTGGTCTTAGGTCTATTTTGGACACGGACTTGGCTTTGAACAGAGTTTGGAGTAGTAAGATTTATGCATAGGAATCCTATTTCAGGCCAAATTATAGCCTATATTTCAAGTTTATGTTTGAATCAAAATTTCCCACCTTTCTAGCTGTCGTGACTCTGGTTTATCTTTGAACCTGTGCTGATAGGGACATCTAACATGGTGCTTTTTCTTGTTGTTCTTTTTTGTTCGTTTTTCTTTTATCAGTTGCAACAAAGCTGTCACTAAGCTACAGGATTGGATTTCTTAATATTGCACTGAAACAATGAAAACCAGTTCATAGAAATATGTAGGACTCTTTTATGTACCCAGTAAACTTCTATCTAAATATTTGTCAGCATTCACAAGCTGCTACCATGCCTATCGCTTTGTGTCATTCCAGAAAGGCAACATATCTTGCACAAATCTCTTTGTAGTTGTCAGGGATATCAAGGTATGTAGCTTTGGGAACGTGGCAAAATTCACAGCTAGGGTTTCTGACTTTCAGTCCCCTGCCCTAATCATTGAGTCACATTCTTCATAAAGAACCAGCAGCTAGAGTCTGAACTTGCTTCATGTGAAAGAAATGGCAAAAGAATTACTATACACAATCAACAGGTTATAAAAATGTTATGCCTGGAAAAAAGGCAGATTTATATTTGAAGCCGCATCAAAATGTTGTTACCTGCAGCTATTATTTTAATTTCTTTGTGCCTTTTGTAAAATAAAGAGCCTTCATATTTACCTTTGTAAGTCTGTGCTGAACAATCAGCAATTCAGATTTCTTCTCTAAAGGTCCAGCCTCCTTAGTGTCTCAAGCAGCTCTAGGATGTATGTCACTGTGAGAAATCTCCCTGAACAGGTGTCAAAACTTCAGCCAGTCTTAAAACTTCAAGTAGAAATGAGAGTGGGATGCTCTGTTTGTTCTCCTTCATTCTATTTGCATTCTTGCAAACTCCGATATGCAGAGCACTATCTAGCAGCCTAAAATGTCATTCCAGTGTTTGAAATGCCAGAGATATTCCTTCTGCTTCTTGTATCATTCTGTAATAAGGATTATTCAGCCTGACTTTTGCTAACAGCCGTAATAACGATTCCTAGTGTCAGCTACTTCTTCTGTTCCAGCCAAGACCCAGCAATGCAAACAGAAATAAATGCTTGTTTCACCCTGTACAACTCAGAATTGAAGCTCCTCTCAGAGCAGATAGAGAATCAAGATGGTATTTCTACAACATCAGTCTTCTGATCATAACCAAACTTCTTAAAGTGGATGTTTTCCAACTTGTTATTGGAAACATGTTTCCAACAGGAGAGAAAAAAAAAAGGGGGGGGGGGGGAAGTAAATTGATAACTATGTGTAAAGACACAGCTTAAGAAGTATGCATTTTGGAGTCAACTCTCTTTAACATACAATGATGGGGCTGTCTGCTGAAGTCAAAGTCATAAGCTGAAATTTGGACAATTAGAATATTAATTTCCATTTACCTCAGTGGGTTATCCAGAAAATATTTGCTATAAAGGGAAGTTTAATATAGTCTGGATGGATGATAATTTGGTAGTTTCTAAACCAGAGTGCTCTTAGGTGCTAGCTCTAGGACTAGATCCTGAATTTCAAACTATTTTTTTCAGTTGCAAGAAAACCAAGTTAATTTATTGAAGTTCAGCACGGCAGACAAGTATTTCTGTTGGCTGTCCAGTAACATTTTCTTAATTTTTTTTATCCAAAGTACATATCAGATCCTGCTACTGGCAATGCTGATTTTTGGCTCAGTGGTCTAGTTGCTGAAGTGAATTTTGTATCCAAACTCACAAGCTTTGTACTTGATATACTTCAATCTGTCTGTACGTGGAAAATATTCCTTTTTTTTAAAGGATGCAGCAGTTCAGTGAGTTGGCTATTTTCTTTTTTTTTGGTTGCACTATGCTTGTGCATTGAACTCCTTCTCTTTGTTTTCTATGTCTTCTTTTCCATTCTATTTTCCAGCTCCTATAAAACTTCCTGACACTAATTTCCTTTCCAGTTATCCAGGCATCATGTTGCAAACAGGTCAAGGGATGAAACGCTGCCTTTGCCCCGTCTGATACAGAAGGGGAAGGGCAGTGCTTTCTCTGAATCTGACAGGCCAAGTAGAGTGGTGTGGGGTGACTTTTCTCCTGCCTGGTGCTGACAGGACACTAATGAAGGAAATCTAGCAGTAGAAAATTTTCAAACTTGAGCTGGGAAAAAAATGGGGAATAAAAGAGGGAAAACACCAGAGTATCTGGAGGGTTGTGCAGAGGCTGCTGCTGAGGACTGTAAGCTGTGCCGTGTGTGTCAGGGGTAGTGCATGTCTACTAGTCTTCATCAGGTAGTATTTACTCTTCTGGGGAAAACCTGAACATTGCTAAGGAGCTAGAAGGATCAGTTTTTCATGCTGGTCACATGGGAGACTTTAGTGATGGTGCATCCCAAAAGATGTGTTCTTGGTTGTGGGCAACCAAGAGTTTTTGTGGGTTTTGTTTGGTGGTGTTGGTTGGTTTGGGATTGTTTCTTTTGTTTGTTTTTAATACAGTGATTGTGTTTTAATCTTTCTATGTGGCCGTGGCTGTTTTGAAGCCACAATGTGGTATGAAGGGCTTCTGCCCATCAGAGTAAATTGCATTCCTAACAGTAAAAAAGTATCAAACCTTAGCAGAGCAAGTGTCTGGAATCCCTAACAAGGTAAGTAAGGAAAAGAAGCCAAAAAGCTGCTAGTCTTTTCATCACTGCTGGCTTGTGTTTTTCCTTGAACAGAAACAGGCTCAGTACTGTTCCTAAATTTCAAGTCACTGAAGTTTCACTGCAATTAGCTTTGGGGTAGGGGTTAAAGCCTCTTCCTTGGCTTGGAAGAAGATCCAAATGTAAGGAAAATGGACAATTTTATTTATCTATTTAATACTTTGTTTCCTCTTTATTCAAAATCCTATAAAATTTACCACATTCAGTCTTTTTTAACATTGTATTTCTCCTGTAAGAGATGTAGATGGAGAAATGTGGTACTTTTTTTTCCTGACAGTCATAATTATTTATCAAGGATTATTTGCCAGGAAACAATTGTAGTGATTACATTTGGAATGACAACTGCAACAGAGGAAACAGAAAGCATTTTGTCTACACAGTCCTGTTGTTATCATCTTTATTCCAGTAAGATTGTCTTTGATCGTTTTGTGGGAGAACCTCATGAAAAACATATATTTTTATATCCAAGTATAAATTACATATGTTTGTGTTTAGAAAATATTCTGTAATTGACATTTTGGTATTCAAAGATTAAGGACAATGCTAGTTGGGGGTTTTTTTGAGCTCGACTGTAAAAGGAAATCATTTTGCGAGAGGGTTTTTTTCCCTTTCCAGAAGCTCTCATGATTTGAAGAGTTGTGTGGTAAATCTCACTGCACACATTCATTTTGTATGCTGTTTAGTATACCACAGTTCATAAGCTTAGCGTTTGGAGCCACAGTGATTCCAAGCTTGGCTACATTTTCAGTAATTTGGAGAAGTGAGTTTTGGAATAGAGATGAAAGTTCCTGGCTACTCATAGAAAGCACATTATAGTCTTGGCTGCTGTGTGCCTCTGAAGCCTCACCAGTATTAAAGGAGTGTGTGAATTTTGTACAGTTTTTCTGATGATGTAAATAAAACCCCAATCAGCCGTATTCTTCTTCTTTTAGCAGTCAGCATCTTCAGGGATTTGAGTTTTGACTTTATGGAAACTGTGTTGAATTGTGCATTTTATAGATCCTTTCCTAAAAGCTGTTAAAACCCTGCTGCAGAAGACAGGGCAAGAAGTTCATGACCAAGAGGTCAGGAAAGATTATTGCAGCGATCTCTCCCACCCTCCCCTGCAAATACATCTTGAAGGAAATGACACTGACTTTCAAGATCTGATAGATGAGGAACAGGAGGGAAAACTGGGACCTGATTATCCTTTATCTTGGGGTAATGCTGACTTACTCTACTGTGAGGAGATGGTGGTGTCCTACCTGCTGACTCATTCAGTCCTCTCTCAATGGGCCTCTGATTAGACCCAGACATAGGCTCACTGGTGACTAGGTCTGAAATGCCTCAGAGGAGGATGATGATGATGGCATTTTAGTGCTCTAAAAGGAGTGAATCAGGGAATTATGATGGTACTTTGCAGAATTGGTGCCATTCTCCCCTCCCTGATTTCCCTGGTTAAAGATTGGTGGCACTAGTGAAAAGCAGCTGAGAGCAGAGATGCAGGGGGAGAGAGGCTTTAAAAGTGCAAAGACTTTGGTACCCTGAAAAAAAGAGACAGCTTGAAGCTCAAGTAGTACAGAAATGCCCTTTTCTCCAGAATTCACAGCTCCTGCATTTTACTGCCTTCTAATGTGGAACAAGCTTGTATATTTTTAATTTTTCTGGAGAGCAATTTCTATCTCTTATATATCTCCTAGTTTTTATTTCAATAAACAAAAATGTTCCCCTAGGTTGTTATTTAGCTCTCCTGCATCTCCCTTTTCCACTCTTGTTTTTTCATTCCTCTGATAGTGGACTGCAGCAAGGTCTCAGTTTGCAGAGTGATTCCTACAGTCACTCCTCTCTCCTTTTTTTTTTTTCTTCTCCTTAGCTGATTGTTCATATTTTCAAACTTCATAATCTCACCACCAAAACCTAGGCATTCTTTGGAGCATAACTTGAGAAGGAATACAGACCTCAAAAATGTCACTGAGCTCTGAACTCTCAAAACAAAACCTTTTCTGTGCTTCAACAGGATGCTACCAAGACACCTGGGCCAAAATTCAAAGGGAAAAATGTCCTTTATATAAAAATACCCTGTATAAGGCATTTCATGTAGTATTTTAAGTGACAATTTACATAGCCAAAAAAACCCAGAATATTAAGTATTAATTCTATCCTTTCCTGAAGCCCATAAAAGAAATTGTCCAAACAGTGGGGTTTTTCCTTCCTCTTTCATCTTCTACACTTCCCTTGCTTCTCAAGTGAGTGCTGAACCAAGCACCTGGTGTTGTATAACAAGGCACTTTGTTTTCTGGATGATATCTACATCTGAAAGGTCAACTTTGATTTGGATATGACAGGCTGAATAAAATATTCTCCTTGCTTTTCTGTTCAATACTACAAGCCAGTTTGCATCTATCTCACTCCACTAGGGTTAATATTCACAGGGCTTTACAGTGACTAAGGATCTGCACTTAAAAGTTTCTCTTATGTTTAAAACAGCACACACACAAATGAAATGGGCTTGTATGCATTTTAAGTCAGGGCAGAAGCTTCTCTAGAAGTGCAAAGCTTTTAAAAAGGCATTGGAGCAAAATAAGGCTGTTCTTCAACGCATGGCTTTCCAAATGAAAACTCCTAGTGATAAATCCTTACAGGGCTCTTCCCTCTGGGAAAAGCAAGTGGAGTCCTAGAACTGTTTCTAGCAGAGGCAGAAGCAGAAATAAACAGGGAAAATGCTTAAGGTCTCAGTTTGAGGAAAGTGAAGAGAAACAGAACATTAGCAAAGCCTGTGCCAGGAGGCAAAAGCGTGGCAGGGCTCGAGGCAGATAGGCTGTGCTAACACCAAGTTGTCCCACATCTGCAAACAGGGAAGGCTGGCACACTGAAGCAGAAAGCACTGTGCTGCCAGTAACGTCGTGTGCTGCCTCTGTGCTGTTACTGCAGCCTTGGACACTGGCAAAAAAGCATCTGCTTAGAGAGAAAGCAAATAATCTCTTACAGCCCAATCAGGGAGGGCTGCGGTAAATCTCTGCCCCACAGAATTTTTACTAGAAATAGATGTGATTGCAGATCAAGTACCTCTGCACTTTCCCAAGCAGAGCTGAATCTTCCAGGTTCGCTGCTCAGGTGGTGTTATTTTAGATGGGAATTGTGATACTCTGCTTGTTGCTGAGCTTGGAAAGATTTTTTGACATTGTTA
>WTSP01020886.1:13752-33326 GCA_025331215.1 Actenoides lindsayi | reverse complement strand
TGGCTTCAGACAGTGCAGTCAGTGAGAAGGACTGAGCTGAGAAGGAAAATCACTGAACAGAATTAGTTCTGTTCTCATTCAAACCAGGACAATGATTCATTGCACAATTTAATGGGAAAAAACCCTCCAACTTTTAAACTCTCTGATGAAGCTTGTTTTGACCTGAGCCCATCTGGCCCGTATTGAGCTGTACCCCAGGTATTCATTTCCTGACTTTGAAAATGAGATCTATGATATCTTTGAAGTCTGGATATCTCTTTTTCCTGTGCATATATGGCCTACATTTCTCCTTCCATCCATCTACAGAGCGAGCGTACTGCTGTGGTCTCAGCTGTGAACAAAGACCTCTGCCCACGGTTTATTCAGACTCAGGCTCCGTTCAGTCAGTGAATGCTGTTTTTGGAGTTCCCTCGGGGAGAAGGTGGTCAGCCTACCTAACCTCAGAGCTGAGCAGAGGGAAGAGTACCAATGTCAGCTTCAGTGTCACTCTCAGAGGGGATCCTGTGTTCTGCAAAGGGATGTTGGTGGGGTTGTGCAGCAGCAAGTTTGTGAGAAAACATTCATTTTACTCTGTTGGTTTGTTATTGTGCCTTGTGCACATTTCAGAGACCTGTGAGCTATGGCTGCTTCTGTCTTAGCTCAAAAGATTTTTCCTACAACTCATAGATAAAGGTCAGTGCCCCTGACATCTGCAGCTCCAGATCATTGTGCCAGCCTGTCTTGTCAGGTTAAATTGTCACTGTCTTATTTGGTGCCTGGTGCTGTAGCCGCTACAGTTTTGGCCTTTGGTCTGTGGCAGGACAGCTTAGTGCTAAAGGGGATGAAGTTTCTTCTTAATTATATCCCTCCCTATTTCTGGGCTACTGGGGTATCCCTCAAAGAGGAGTTTCCCACTGGTGTTTTGTATCCTTGGCTTCAGATGAGCCAAGCACCTGAATGTTGGTGGAGGAAACATAGTGCTGGGGTCTCGTGCTGGTGGTGCCATGGACCTCAGCAGGTAGCATGTTGATTTCTGAGTTTTCCTTAACATCAGGTGTTTTCTGCCTGTTTTCCTTATAGTGACCTAAATGCTGAAGTTTGCAATGCTACTTGGTGGCATTAGGAGACCCCTTTGGGAATAAGAATGTTTAAAAGTTGTTTTAGTCATGGGGTTGTTGGGAGGACTTGTCTCTCTTCATACCTTCTGAAGTGAAGGTTAGTATGTCAGAGAGCTGACACAGAGTACTTTGACCTTCCTGGTTCACTTACAAATAGAGCATGCTTTTAATGGGTTATTTACATTCCTCAAGGTACAATGTCCTGTAGTTCTGATGTACTTGACTTTCTGTAATGGGAGGAAATACCAGTGGTGGTTAACTCATTTGATGTGCTCTCCTGATTAGAGACTCCTCCTATAGCCTGATGGGTGTAAGATTGAACAAAGATGCTGCTTGAACTACAAGTATTGGTTTTGTGTTCAGTCATCCGTTGACTATTTCTGGGGGCAAGAGCTCTCTGGGGAGAGCTAATCCAAACTGTTGATGGGTGCTGCTTAGTGCAGTCAAGTTCAGGAGCTTAGTAAGCTGGCCAGGTAGTCAGTTGACTTGAGGAGATAGCAGCATAGAAGTGTCCTACCGCTTGGAGCTGCAGGGAACGTTTGCACAGTATATTTTTTTCCCCTGTGTCTAGAGCCAGGGTGTACGTGTTGCAACAGAGTCATTGTGATGTCCGTAACAGATTAAATGATTTGTACAGGTTTTCCTTTGCTTTGTCAGGGAACAGCACCTTTGACTTTGGGACCAGCATCTCGAGCTGACTGGCAAACTGGCTACTTTCCTGTGTTTCTAAACACACTGAAGCAGCAAAGATCATTCCCCGGACTCTGAGTGTGAGATTTAGTCAGTCCTTTCTTCAGAAACCAGATTAACTGGAAGTTGCTCTCTTTGCCTTCTTTTCCAACAGGAACTGTCAGTTCTTTTTTGAAAAATCTAAATCTGAGCACTTCCTGATTCATGAAGTGGCAGGCTATTGTGTGTCTCACTCCAAACTGGCTGCTACTCAAGGCTCTGCAACACGTGATGCCTTCTGTTGCATCAGATGATGGGTGGGCGATTTTGTTGATTCTCCCCTGGCCAAAGCATTTTGGAACCTTCTGCCTGTTTTGTGGGACACCCATGTGGTTGCAGGGCAGAAGTAAACATCTAGCTTCAGATCTGTGTTGCATCGCTTGGGATGGGTGCTGGGTAGTTCTTGGCACATGAAACTCTTCTCCAGTATGAGAATATCACCGGTACCAGGAAAGATGGTAGTAAAGAACCTGCTCAGTCAAATGGCCGGTTTCCCCTTTGTGCTCATTGAGTTCAGTTTTCTTTGGAGGTCACAGTCCTTCATATTGTACATACATACTTCATACTCCATATGAGTACTTCATAATCCTTAATTTCTCTTTCCTGGTAAGTCATGCTTTTTCCAGGTTCTCCTTAAGATTTCATTACAGTCTTTTTTTTCTGAAACCTCACATCTCCAAGGCAGAGGTGCTGTACCACACTGTGTTGAGAGAAGACTTTTGGGGGTTTTTGCATAATTAGAGGATTATATCTTCCAGACCTTCTTTGAAGCTACTACTGAGATAGCAAGGCTATTGTCAGAGTCACTTGGAGGTGCATTAGAGACTCTTAGGAGCTTGTTTATGCTGTGTGTGATGAGAGATATTCCTTGTCCTCCTTTCCCCCTGGGCTAGCTCAGATTATGCTGATAGTATTAGTGAAGAACACTTCCAAGTCTGATGTCACTCTACAGCAAAAACCTCAGGGTTTGTTGAGCTACTCACCAAGAACTGGAACTTTGCAGAGTCATCCAGGAATGAAGCTGCGTTTTGTAGAGCAAAATGTACTGAGATTGCTTTTTGCATGGAGGGCTCTGATGCTTGTTTTTAGATAGCTGTGAAAGAGTAGCTCCAAGCAGAGCTTTCTTTAATATATGTTGTCTGTATGACACTTCTCTCTCTCTAGTTCTTTCAAACTCCAGCCACAAGTTGACAAGAACTGTGAGTTTGGATATGTGCAAAGCCTCTCACCTGCAAAGAGGTGTGGGACTTGCCCTGCAGTTATGTCCAAAGGTGGAAAAAAAAATCTGGGGAGACTATGGATCTCTAGCAGTCAAGTGTGAAAGTGGATCGTATATACTGAGCTGTAGTGATGGGGAAGTAGGTGTCTTTTCCTAGACTTCCTGGCTAGCAGGAACCTTGAGAGTGTGACCTGAGTAACTGGAGGGAGTTGGAGGGTTTCACTGCCTTGTGACTTCTTTGCGGACACTTCCAGAAGGACAGAATATTGATAACGGGAACTGCAGGACACGCTGTGTTGAAATTATATCTGCCTAAGTAGCTGCTAGTCCAATTCCATTAATGTTTGCATATTTAATAAACTTTTGATGTTGGATTTTAATGAGCTGGCAGTTATCTCTGAATATCCAGCAGCAGCAGTCACAGAGTCTAGGTGGCTCTCAAATGTGGATTTCTCTCCCTTAGAAGGCATGTAGCCTTTCCTTGGGCAGTCGGCACGTGACAGTATGTGTCTGATGTACAATAATGAATTCTTAATTTGGATGGAGCCCTAGGGTTAAGTTTTCAGGGGAGGAATCTTTTTAAAAAGTTGGATATAAGAGAACACAACCTTGGTTAGTCTTGTAACGCACCGTTTATCTACTTGGGATGATTCTTGCTAGTGATCTAATTATTTTGGCTGCAAAGTGGGTCTCCTACGGAATTTATTTCTGATGTGGCATTTGCTCATTTATAATCCCAGTGCTTTTCCTTTGCCTTTTCAGTCTTATTTTCCAAACATATATCAAACTCCTCAGAATCCAAAGCAGGCTGAGAAGTGCCCTAGTTGTGCTGCACAGTTGGAACCAAGTGTCTCTAATTATGTTGAGGAAGCTAATCCATTAGAGAGGGAACTTTGGCAAAATTCTGCAGAAAAGTTCAGTGTTTGTGCTTTAAAGATAACCCTAAATGTAGTCAACACGTATCAGTATCTGAAATGTAGCAGACAAGGCGAAAAGGGACTTTTGATAACACTGTGGGTCTCAGTTCTGGCAACAGTGTGACTTAAAAAAAAAAATCACTTATTCCCAATCTTTAGGATAAATTCTCAATATGTTTCTGTAATGTAGATAGTAAATGGGAAGCTGTGTGGGTCACGGGGGTAAAGAAAGGACCCCTTACTACCTTCTTAGAGATAAGACAATGTAGTTATTCAGTGACTGGACCCATTAGATTGGTTTCAGGTGACCTTTCTGTGTGCCTGGTAAAAAGCAGGAAAAATATAATGTTTATGTAACATAGTATCTTATCTGAGAGAGATGTCTTTTAAATTGAAGTTCTTTTTATATCTCCAGAATATCAGTTTCTGAGAGGAAGAGCAAAGAGTTAACGACAAGAGCGGATGGACCATTACTTCTTCCAAAATGAGCCTCTTCACACTTGTCTCCTGGAAGCTAACATGTCTTGAAGGTGAGTAGGTTTTGTGTGTGACAGATGAGCTGCCTGATGTCTTGGGCCTCGACCATCCGTCTTCCCAAAGATAGAGCTGTCCTCTTTTCATCTTAGAGTACAACTGCCTTTGTGGGCTGGCGCGACCGAAGAAGAATTTTCTTGTGAAAGTGGGTGTTTTAGCACTGGGAGAAAGATGTAGGAAGTACCTAATATTTCCACCATACCAATTAATTGTCATTAATTTGGAAGCTCTTGAAAAAGCTAGAGGGCTTAGTGAAAGAGGTGAACCATTTGGAACATGGATAGTTTTGCATGAGTGGAGGAAGTGCAGGGGTTTCATCTGCAACATGAGAAAGTTAAGTTTGCAAGACAAACTTTAGTTTGGTGAATATATTAAATTAGATGTCATTTTCAAGTTCTGTTCCCTCGTACCTCAGATGATATGATCGGTGTTCAGAGTAGCTGAAGAAGAGTTCTTGCTATCAAAGATAGTAAATTACTTTTCCCAAAATAAAGACCATAATGCTTGAATGAAATTAAATTGAAATGATATTTTGTAGAGTTTGTGCTATCTTTTATGTTACTTTTGTACTCGGTCCCTTAGGGCTGTAGGCAGTGACCGTACAGTATTGCTTTAAAATCCTGTAATAACAGAAATCAAAATGGGATATGTCACATCAGTCCTGCACTCAACATTGAAATAAACCCAGGATTTCTGAGACAAACAGTTACTGTTTAAAATATCTTTGTTTGGACTTTACTGTCACTTTAATAAACAACATATAAAAGGAAGCCATGAGGTAGTATAAGCCCAAGTTTGCCTGCTTAGCAGCATAATTCTGATTTTTAACGAAACGAATACATTTGATTTTCTGTTGGTTACTTTATTGATAATTAATTTTTCTATTTTTTGGTGTGAGCAACCTAGCACCTATGAACCCAAAGCTAACAGTGAAGTGTAAGTGATAAAAAATAGGTCTGAGTGGTTGTCAGTTGTCATTCTGTTTGCACAGAAATTTTTCTAAAATATTCATCATTGGAGTCACAGGCTGCTTGTGCATAAATGATTTTTGCTGTGAAGGAAAAAAGGCCTGGTCAAGTTCAGTGTAGGCTGAATTTGTGTTTTCCTGTGTTTTTAGAGGTCTGAAGCTGTCTCATTGTCCATGTGAGTTTCTTAAATATTTGTGTATTTGTTAGTGCTGATGAGCTCTCCTGAGTGTAGTACTTGACAGAGGTAAGAGGGGTGCAGTGTCAGGGGGCCGTACTGCTCGAGGAAAAAGACTTGTAGCTCACAAGAGAAATAACTGCTCACATTCATTTGGGCTATTTGGTCTCTGATATAATCTGAACAATTCTCACAAAAGGGTGGAAACCTGAAACCCCCAAACCAAAAGGTCTTACCAAGTTCTAAAAGGTTCTCTTGTATTGAGTAGTCACCTGTGTTTCGCAAGTGTCCTCTTCATATTCAGTAGAATGAGCTGTACAATGTTTTGGGAACGTGTACGAGTAACTTAATTTATATACATTAAAGCCATGGGACTTTGTATGGAAAATTAGTCCTGGAGGAAAATGATTTGCATTACTGGGTCCATGATCCCGAACGAGCAATTTTGTTTCTGATTCATTTTTCATTAGCTTTAAGTGTGTTGCCCTGGGTGTTCCCTGTGGCTACCTGTGCGAAAAAGTAATACTGAAGTCCTCAAAAGTACAAGTACAGATCAGGATCAACTGAGTATCTTTTTTTGTTTGGTTGGGGTTTTTCTTGTGAGCTGGACAAGTGGATTTTGGTATCTGTTGTTATGTGTAGCTAGACACTGAGAACTAATGGAAAGAAGACTTTAAATAGGAACTTGCTATTGATATTTTACACTTTTCTACCAAATAATGTGGAAGCTAATCTACTGCTACAGAAAAGTAGGATGTATTTCAAGAGCCATAAGTAAGTTGTTTTCCGTGCATATGGAAAAAAGCAATTTTTTTTCTGTACTGTTTGCATTCTAGACATTCAAAACATGCTCGTAGATCTTGGTGCTTGTAGATCTTGGAGTGCCATAGTTTCTTCTACATTGTGTGTTTCTTATTGGTAAAGAGGGTGTGAATGGTTGTATATTTGTATGATCTTCAGTTGTTTTTTGTGGGGAAGGGTATTTCAAGTACAGTGTATGAATTCTACACAAATAACTATCTGTATATTAACCTTCAGTATTAAAGTTCTTGTGATGTTTGAGTGATTTTTAGAAGTCTGCAGTTAAACCACATGTGGTTCATGTATGGGTGAAGGATGTTTTGAAGGTAAAGATGATGTCTGGGAAGCCTTTTGTCAAAAAAAATCTGGAAAATGGGGAATCTCACTTGGAAATATTTATTTGGTATAGTCTGTACTTTTCTGTTGATGTGGATAAACAGAAATACCTCTTCTTCCTTTTGATGTCTCCTCTTTATTTTGCTTTCACATTTTGTGAAAAGTGCAACTTTAATCTGCGGAGGAAAATTGTGCAACAGGATAAAGGAGGAGGGAGAGTGAAAAGAGGGTATTTTGGTGCTATAAGGCTTCTTTGTTCTCTGAGGTCAGGAAGAGCTGAGCTCCCGGTGATTTCATAAGCTCTCCTATTACCTGTTCACATGCTGGTCAGTAAGCCTAAAGAGATGGATCCTCCTCTGTATGAGTCATTAAGTAAACATCAGGCAGTGCTGGTATTCCTGCTACTGTCAGCTCTGAGTACTTGCTCCTTCCTATTGCTTGCTTGTTGTTGACTTGCTAGTTTATTAGCTGCTATCTCAATCCCAGCAGATTTTGTCAGCATAGGGTCTTCTCACAATGTGGTGTTGTAGAGAGACACCTGCATTGGCACCAGTAGCTATTCCAGCCTTGTTAGAGGATATACTTGCAATGGTAGCTGGAAAATATTTGGAGATATTTCCCGTAAAACAGTTGGTACTGATTCTTGGCTCAAAGCCTCCTCTTGATCAGAGGCAGCATTGTGGTTTGCCAGATGGCCTGCAAGCTGAATCTGGTGCCTGCTCTGATTGCATCCCTCCAGCAGGACAGTGCACCGGAGGAACTGCGTCTCTGGACTCCCATGGGAGCACCAGAGCACGCTGCGTTCGGAGCTGTTACTACAGCAGAAGGTTTCAGCAGTTCATTCCTGCTTGACTGCCTTTAAGGACAGCTGGCTGCTGCAGACAGGGCTTTAGGACTGGGTGTCTGTGAGCTGTGCTTCTCAGGCCAAAGTGTGGCTGAGTGACGGTGATATGTTGCTGCCTCCTCGGAGATTTGCAGCTTGCATGGAGGGAGAGGGCACTTCAGGTGTCTGTGCTCTCTGGGAAGCTCTCCTAGGGAGGGAATAGGGCATGTTATCTGCTGGCCCACCCAGGTACCATAAGACTGGCTTCCACTGTGCACGCATTCAGATATTGGATAACCACTGGGTTTGCCAGGGCTCTGTATTTTTGTCCATTTTTCACACGGATTAGACTGTAGCAGCCTTCTATCCTAAGTGTAAGACCTTGGATAGGTGTAGAGGTCCCTGTTAGCTTCTCTTCCTTGCCTGTCTGTCCCCAGTATGTCATCACTTGTGGCCTTATGGGATTTGAAAATGCCACAGTGTTTCTGGATTAAATTCTCATCTCATTGGGGGGAAAAATTTTCCACTAATTTAACCTGAATCTTGTCTCTAAATATGGACAGTTTGAACCTCTGGTAAAGACTCACAAACCGAATGATGCTGCCCAGCCAGAATCTGTTGCCATCCCAACTTTCTCTAGGAGATGGTACATTTCCAGTGCTGTGTGGCCAGGGCCTTTTTGAGGAAGCTGTCCGTGCCTCTGGAGATGAGAGCTGTGAAGAACAACTGCATAAACTTTTAGATATTCCTTTGCTTTTACTGGTACTGTCTTCAGGGCATTGCTTATTCCCTTCTGCCAAGAGGAGCTCTTCCAGCCATCACCAGAGATGCTTGAAGAAGGCCAGCTAATCATGGGGTTCTCTCTCTTTTTCTGGAGATTGTCAACTTCATGTTACAAACTGAAAGCACAATAGGAGCAACTCAGTTGTGGCGTGTAGTGTAAGCAGCCTGAGACACACAAAGTTTCCTAGAGAAAGATCCATCAGATTCATCCTCGAATTTATAGCTGTTGTCAATGTTACAGGGGTGGATTTGACAGCTTGGTTCCTAGTTGTATGTAGCCTTTTTTTGATGTTTTATTTGCTGTGTTGGGAAGCATTGTGTTTGCTTCAATTTGATGTGAAATATTAGCACTGGGGACTGATAGGATTCACTTAATGATGAAGGAAGCTGTACAATCACTATCAGCCTGAGGCTTGCTGTTCTTGGAGCTGTTTTACACAGCCATTGCACTGTAATTAACTTTCCATGAACAAAACTTCAAGAATTCCTGATCTGGGACCTTACTGTGCCAGGAGGAGTCTGCAGCCCAGTCTAGTTAGAGAGCAAGTGTCCAGACTGCAAGCCATCACATGCTTTTCTCTTATTAAGATCTGCTATTAAGAAAATATTTTTTTCTAAGCAGAGGTCATTAAGCTGTCATATATTTAAGGAATTAAACTGTAAAAGCCTTTAATCACATTGGAGGGGAAAATGAGGTATTGCTTCATATTCCTGTGGTGTTTTTTCCAGATTCCCAATTAAAACAATTGTATTTTAATTGTATATTTTCCCTACACTTAAATATTGTGGGAATGTATTAAAAAGATGTTTGCATGATAATCTTCTGTAATGATTAGGTATTGATTAGTCTGAAAGAGGTGCAGTGTTCAGTTAGTTGTAAATTTGCCAGGTAGGTTCCTTGTCTGGGTGTTGCCTCATGGAATGAGAAGACACAGTTTCTCAAGTACTTTCATCTTGAAACAGAGTTACATTTCTATTAAAATAATGTTTTCTCAGTGCTCTCAGAGGAGAAGTTCAGTATTATTAATAAGGTCCGTGGTAAACTTTGACTTAGCTTATTTAGTGCTTGACTGGGTGTTCGTTCCCTGGTGCGGTAGCGTCGCAATACCTGTGGTTTTGAAACCGCTGTGTTTGGAAAGGTGCTCAGCTCTTGTGTTCTGATGTATTTTTCCTTGAAATCTACACACTATCTTTGACTTGATGCATGTTTTTAATCTCAAACAAAGTGGAGCTCTGGTTTTATCTTCCTAATTTACTCAGTCTTGACAAAAGTAGCCAGGTTATTCTGGAGTCAATGTGATGATAATGAATTCCTTCTGTTCTTCCTTAAGCCACTGTGAAAATCAAATAAGCTAAATTTACTGGCTGTTCTTCATGCCTTTTTGTCCAGTGCAGAAGAAAATTAAGCTATTTTGACCTTTCTCTGCCATGTGTAGTCAGTGAAGATGAGGGCAGAGGAAGTCTTTGTAAAAAATAAATTATGTCGATACTGGTCTTTCTAAAATTATTAAAACACTCCAGTATGCTCCAATTAAATCACAGCCTGCAAAGGCAAGGCCAGGCAGTCTCAGCTGCCATTTCATCTACCAGCACGTTACTTGGTTTCCAGTTTTTGTTCCTGCCTTTGAAGCACTCCCTCACAGAGGTTTTGAGCCATTGGTTCCGAGCAGGTGCCGTGCACCTCATGGCGAGCTCTGTACTGCGCTTGGTCTAGAACATGCTCACCCTGCCAGCAGATGGGCTGTGCTGGATCCCACCAGGGCTGGCTGAAAGCAGGAGCATACCCCTGCCAGTGAGATACGTATATGGATCAAAAAAGGCTCGCAATAAAGTGAAGGGTTTCAAACTTGAACACTGTGTACGCACCTTTGCAAATACCGCTGCAAACCTTTTTGTGAGAGGATCGTAAGTCTTTGTGAAAGTGGAGAGAGATGATGTCCCCTGTAAACACAACTAGACAGAATACTGCTGAGATTAAAAAAAAACAAAGCCAAAATACTCCCAGCCAAACCCACCTGCTGCTCCAATGGATGTACCACTGTGTTACTGTGTATTGACTAATGGAGAGGGAGGCCAGGGAGAGCTGCTGTTGCCCATCCCTCTCTGTGGTTGAGTTGCACTGACCTGGTCTTTATTGCAGTAATAGCTGCAAATTCATTCTCCCAAAGAGGTCTTGTGCAAGAGGTGGTGAGTGTGACAACTCATGGTGCTGCTGACTATTTTATGAGTTTGTGACAGGGATCTGCATGTAAACTGAAGCCTGCTGCTGGCAGGTACCTACAAGTGTTGTTCTGTTCCAGGGCTGATGGTGGGGGAGTCAGGAGACAGGCTGATGGTGTCAAATAGATTGTGCGTTTGCATTGTCCGTTGTAGCTGTGGCTTAGAAAGTGAAAACTGAGCGTGCATGGTTTAACACCCAAAACCTGGTAGTGTGCATGTGTGCTGCTACATTGTATTTTTCTGTTGTATTTGTAGAACTGAGTTGTATGTTTTTAAATTGGTTGTGTTTTCTCCTGAGATGGCAGTGAAGAAGGGGAAAGCTTAGCGTTGGTTTGACCAAATGTTGCAGCAGCAGCAGAGGATATTATATTCTCAGTCTGTGTAATTTCAGGTCTAACAACTCCTGCTTCTCTGCTATTTTCTAGACAGCTGTGCTTGCTCTGGCTGACTTATCTAAAAAAAGTGATTATGCTGGTATCTTTATTTGCTCTGCCCTTTACTGATATCAGCCTTCAGCCAGCGCTCTCTGTTTGCAGCTTCGGGATGGGCAAAGTGGAGATGGCAAAATAAGCTGGTGCTGAATTCTTTGCTTATGTGTGTGGGAGTATTGTGCACTTAAAACCTGAACAGCATTAACTTAGAGGTGAACCCAAATCATGGTCGGCTGTTTCAGGTAGAGACTCCAGGATATTGAAACCAGCCCTGATTTTGCCCGATAGAAGAGTTTCAAAACATAGATAATGTGACTCAAAGGAAAGGCTTTTCTGGGTGCACTTTGCTTATAGAAAGCACTAACACATTTATCTAGCATGCTGTCTCTTGCAGTTAAAGTGATTGACAGTTTATGGGAAATGCAATCTGAAAAATGCAAGGGATTTGCTTCCTCACAGTATATAAAAGAAAGCTTCACTTAGTTGTTTCTGCACCAGCAATGGAAGGCTCTGTAAGGGAGTTGGGATGTATGCCTCTGCAGGTTTTGGGTTTGATTTACTCTGAAAAGAGCTCATATCTTCAGAGGAGCACATGTAGTATGAAAACTGCTATAGATGAGTCAAACCAAATTCTTAATTACATAGCTGTGAAAAATGGGGTTCAACAGAAGCACTTCGCGGTTCTTAAAAGAAATAAATGTCGGTGCAATGGTATCGATATTGGCCATTGGATGATGCAAAGTTAAGGTCAGAGTTTGACAAGAGTATATACCCTGCCTACTTAAAAATTCCTCCCCTCCATTTTGGGGAGCTGGATGTGTTAGCCTAGATTAAAACAGGCCCTGGGAGCAGCAGTGTAGTCAGCTTTTGAAAGTCAGGGTCTTTAGGCTGCATGCATAAACTAGTAGGTAGAGTTTAGCATTTTATTAGTGTGTAATATTTGCTAAGATTTCTGTTCTTGAGTATTACAAATGCTTCTGCATATTGCTAAAAAAGATGGGGGGGGAATCTTGACTAAGAAATAACTGTTTTAATGTTGGGTAGAAAATTAGCTTATTGGGATGTCTTGGAATGAATGCTGTTAAATGAACTTTGCTATTTGTATCAGTGAAGAGAATTTTCTGAATTTTATTAATGCTGAAGGATTTGCATGCAAAAAGAAAGTATATATATATATATGGCTATAGACATGTCCAATAGAAATGGGGAATTTTATTAAACCATGAATTTAAGGGAGTGTTAGAATGGTTGCCTGGGGCTTCAGTATGATTTTTCAGTGCTGTGGATAGTTAGTACAGAATAGCCTAACTGCTGGGACAGAGGAGCCCAGAATAATTTTCCTTGTCCCAGTTAAGTCAAGAACTATTAGAGCAGTGGAAATAAGGTTTCAACAAGAGGGAAGAAAAGGGTGAGGGAGGTGTCAGTTCTCACTCTTGCTAGTGGGAAGGGAGAATGCACAAATGTACCTGAAGTTAGAATGGAAGAAGGAGGAGTAGCAGTTATCAGTGAAAATGGAAAATAGCCTAATGTTGCCAAAGCATCGAAGTGGATTAGGAATGACACAGCAGCTAAGAAACTGTAGTTAACACCTTTCACTATTGGGCTGATATTTAAATGTTTGGAGGGGTCACGTCAAGTATTTCTTAATATACCTTTCCCACCTCGTTTTCCAAAGGTATTATATTTTTCTCCTGCCATGTCTTGAGATACTTGGTTATGATACTGAATAGAAGTAAAAATTCTGATCAACATATTGAAAGACCAGGAGCTTGAAAGGTGAGCTGTGTGAGAGGTATCTTCACTTTCTCATTGCAACAACCTGTAGCAACTCACTGGGAGTTACTCAGTAAGCAGAATTTCTGGTCTCTTTTTGAAGTACGACTGCAACAAGAGAGCTGGAAGGAGTGAAAGGGTGTAATGTAGCAGGCCAGCTATTGGACAACAGCCCCACATGCAGCTGCATGTGCAAAGGCTGTTTGCTCAGTATCCAGGGCCAGTAACCACTATGTTTCTTGGCTGTCAGCCTTCTAGTCCAAGTTAACAATCAGGAGACTACCTGTTGGAAGAAATGATGCGGTTCCTCACTAAAGGAAAAGATATTCTGCTGAACTTTTCTTTGCAAGGAGCTCATCTCTGTGCTTGAGGATCTATCTTCAGGAATGATTTCTGATAGTATTACATCTTTATTCTCCTATCAACAGTCTGGCTGATATTTGGAGCTATGAACTTGAAAAAATTACTAAATCCTGACGTGGGTTCATGGGTAATCAGTAGCAATACCTTCATGGCTAACCCGTGCCTCTTAACCCATGCAGGCTGGTGTGGCAGGATCCATGCAATAAGGGACAAGGAATCCAGCTGCCATCTTCAGAAACCACTGTGCCTCATTCCATCGTTCAGTGATTCCCTTTGACAAATAGATTTTGAATGTAATAGTCCTGAGCAGATCATTTGCTTGTTGTCTCCTACTTTTAGCCCATTTTAGGGATTTTCAGTGTTGTGCCCTTACCAGAGGAAGAAGATGCACCACCATGTTAAGGCTTGCAGAAGGTATTACAGGGCGCAGGGAACAGACTTCCACTGCCTCTGTTTCCTCATCCTGAACTGAAGATCTGTCTGGAAATGAGAAACTGCTCTCACGCGTGGGTGAAGATACAGTCCTCTCACTCCCCCTGGTCCATGTTTTTCATCAAGGTTCGTTTCTGTGGTTCTCCGATTAAAATACGTATCCTCTAGTGTAGCTGAAATTCATTATCTGTACAACACATTTGCTCTTGAACTATTCAGAGCAATGAGGCTATTTCTGTAATGCCTCCCAATGAAGTGTGTGGGAAGAAGTTTGATCAACCTGTTTCTTACACAGAAGAAGATACAAGGCAAACCCAGAGGGAAGGCAGAAGTGAGCATTATGTGTTCTTTTCTTCTCAGCAAGCTCTTCTAATGTACTAAAGAAAATTGTCCTTCCTGTCATCTCATATGATTATATTCACAAAAGCCAACCTAGAAAAATCATACCTGTATTAGGCACTAACCATCTACAGTAAGAGTCTTATTTTGTGCCTTCATCTTGATTACCTTTGTTACCTTGGGCACTTGGCAGGGGGGAAAAAACCCACATCATTCTGATTGCTTCAAGTTTGCAAGATGTCTTTTGAGAGAAAATGTTTCCTGAGCTTCGTTCAATCTCTGAAGTAGAATTAAGTCTTTCTGGGAATCATGCGAGTTCAAGTGATTGCCTGGAGCAAGAGAATATGTACTGAAGCTGTAATAGCAAAGACCTCAATATCAAAGGCCACTTGCTATTGCTCTCCATCTCTCCAGCCTTAAAGTTTATGAGGTTATAAATTCAGCTTGTCACTTTCCTATATAATGGCTGGCAGTTCTTTAGCAGATGTATAAGACAGTTTCTCAATGATTATTTCATATTTATATCCCTGACAGAAATCTCCTGTGGAAACCTTGGTGTAGTCTTCACGAGGCATACCAAGTTGTCTTTAGACCTTCTATCTGGATGTGCCTTTTACTACTGTTTTCTTTGTCTTCCTGGGGGCAGCTAACAAATTCGTGTGAGCATGTAGCTTTGACCTTCAGGTTTGCAACCCAGCTTACACAGATACCTGGTAGTAGTGGAAAAAATGCCCCAGATAGAACTGTAATAGTGGTGAGTTTTTCAAAAATTGATTTATATTGAACAGCTTGTGTGAAAAATTTATTAAAACCTTAAACAACTCCTGCACTCTTTCTGGTTGAAGAAAATGGGAGAAAAATGCCTGACAGTCTATACTGATGTGGCTGAACTTCACACATAGAGAGAGCATTGTTTAACTTGTATTTTCTGTTCATGGTGTGTATTACGTTAACTGTGTTCAGTCAGAAATACATTCCTATCAAGCTGGGATTGTATTTTTGGAGTGAACTTTATCAGTGGTGTAAAACTGATGGAAAATCTTGACTAGAATTGCTATCCATGGGTAGATCTGCAGGCCTGCGATTCACTTCTGATCTTTTAGTCCCATACTCTTACATGGTATTTCCTCATCCTTGAACCTACAACATAAAGGACATAGCACCTTTTCAGTTATTTTGGTTTTATGTCACTTCAGTAGTTGAATATAGCTGTTCTAAAATATTTTCTCACTGTCAGCCTGTTTTCTTCAGCCTATATAGGAGGGACCAGCATAGTGGCCCTGTGTAGGTTCAGGTATTGTGGTATATGCAAGGTGCCATCCTTTTGTTTTGTTTCGTTTGCTCTTCAGCCCAAGTGAGACTCCCCTGGCCCCCAACTGCTGAAAACAATTAAAGACATTTACCAGTCCCCAGTGGGAATAAATGTTTTCAGCCAATATTTACAGCCAGTTCTGTCCTGGAAGAATGGAGCCACTGCTGCTATTGTCAGCTGTCTGCTATTGTCCTTTTGGCTTGCAATGAGAAATAAAATGTAAACTATTGCTCCGGTGATTCCTGTTAGGTTTACTGGTTGACAAAGAAACACTGCAGAAGGTTTTGCATAGCTAGTACTCAAACTACTTAAGGTATCTGTGCTTTCTTCTGAGACAGAGAATCCTGATCTGGGAAGTCACCGTGGTCCCCTTGATCCTACAAGGAAGGATCCTTCCTGTAAGTGTCATAAAGTAGAACTATGGCCGAGTGTCCTGGAAGTGTTTTGTGAGTCTGTCCATGGACTGCCTTCTTGGAACGTTCTCCCTTCTGCAGCCTCTGTATGAGGGCAAGGTCATCGACCAGTGTTTGATAAGATAGGGGACAACTGTTTCGCTTATTCAGTGCCATCTAGCTTGTGTTCAGAGTAAAAGAGTTTCTCATAAGAACAAAATAGCACAACTGTGTCACAGGAGATTACAGTTACAGTAGAATCATATCATAAACTGTCAATGTAAATATTTAATGTTTTCTGTCATTTAAGTAGCATGGCACAGCAGTATTTTGTCACTGAATCTTTGTAGTATTGGATTTGGCCTTTTTCTCCAGAGGCCTGCAAAGGTCACCGTTTTGCAAGGAGAAATGCCATGTGACATCAGCCTTTGGGAAGCTGAAAATTCAAAGCAGCCAGCAGTGAAAATTGAGGCCCTGCTTTATTAGTGGTGATATGTACCTCCCTATCTGGAAGAGCCCAAGGTGCTGTCTTGGCTTTGCAAGTTTGTTGCCAGCAGCTAATTGCAGTGAAAGAAGCTTCTTATGTGGGTGTACTTACATTTAATTGTGTCCGTGTGTGTTAATTGAGGCTGTGCTGTGGGTTTCTGTTTCTTGGTTTTTTGTTTGTTGGTTTGGTTTTGTTTCTTTGGGGTTTTTTGTTTGGTTGGTTTTTGTTTGTTTGTTTTGGTGTATTTGTTTTTTTTTCACTGATCAGGAGGGAAGAAAATTATTTGTTGGAACTGCTTCTGAAAGTCATGATCACTTCCTAAAATACATGCCCAACCTTGAGGAAAATGGAAAGTATGAGAATACTAGAGTATATGTTTTTAAATCTGTTCATACTTTGGAAAGAGAAAACCTGTACTTATTCATGACCTAGACTTGTTGTGTTGAGGTTTCCCAGAGGCTGGACAGATTTCCATAGTCTCTGCAGCATTTGTTGTTTGCTATTTCCTAGCTTGCCAGCTTGTTCAGCTCTGTGAGGCTCTTGTACTGGGAGTGAGAGAGGCTCAGCAAAGGGCTTTCCTGCTCTTCGTCAATGATTGTCCATTCAGTACCTGGGGATAGCTGCCTTGGCATAAGTGGCATAATTCTAATCAAATATGGTTATGCTGCTGGGGTGAAATTTGGGTCTAACTGAACCTTTGTGTTTGGATTTAGTGAAGCCACGTTTCTCTTCAGGATTGGAGACAGGAAGAAAGATTAGATACGCTGGTGGAGGTGGCAGAGGAGAGAGAGGTAATTACACAAATTTCAGCAAGTGGACAAAGAAGCAGGAAAAAGAATGAAGTTTGAGATGAAAAAGATATAAAAGGAAAGGAAATAGGCTCCTCTCTGAAGGTGGAGCAGAGAAGCAGATAACAGTGATCAGGTAACAGTCTGGGGGAGGTAAAGACCAGGAAAGGGAAGGAAAATGGAGGTGGAGATCTCATTGGGGTCATGGAATGCATTCATTTTTTCTTTTTGCATTTGGGCAGAAAGAAACACTAGTTAGCACTTTTCTCCTCTCACAAATTTATTTAACCAGTCTGAGCTTACTGCTTAGAGTGGGGTGGGAATAACTCAAGGAAATGATGGGGAAGGACTGATCCTTACTGATGGGTTTTATTTGCAAGGGAAACAGCACAGGCTGAAAATCAGCCCTTCTTTTGTTGCAAGAGGAACAGCTCCAGGTGGATCCCTTTTCTGCTCCCAGGGCTCTGTGGATTCATTTTCTTCAGTATTTCCACATGCACATTAATTCTCTGGTTCTACAGTTTCACAGTTTTCTTAGCAGGCAGTGTGCTGCCTCTAGTCAGAGATTTGCAGCACTTGCTGTGTTCTAAAGTGCAGTGCAATAGCTCTTGTTCTCGGGTGATGTTAGCCCCAGCACTGTGTTGAACTGTTGAAGCTGTGAAATTGAGGTGCTTGCTTCAGAGACTGCTAACCCTTGTGCTGCTGCATTGTGCAGTAGTGAAGGGACAGAGCAGAGTAGGTTGCTGGCTTGTTCATGCTGCATCTGGAGTGTCAGGTATGGAAATCTCCATGTTCTTTTTTTCCTCTTTTTATTTTTATACATTTGTGTCATTTAGAAATCAAAGCAGGAAAGTGCAGTTTAGCAGCAGCAGAACTATGCTTACTACAAATCTGCTGCTTTGCTCAAATTAAACATTCATGGGTCCAGAGACTCCTCACTGATCCATCTCAAGTCTTTCATCCTCCTCCAGTGTGGTGTTTCTTTTCCTTTGCACCTTGACACAGCTCCCACAAGAAATACAGCAAAATTATCCTCCATTGGCCTCTTTCCCAGCCCTTCTTTCCTTTGTGTCTCCAGTTTGGTTTTTTTTCTTAACCATAGCTTATGGGGAGCAGCTGTTGGTATAAGTAATGCTTAACATTCTGTGTGAGTTGGAAGATTTCACTCCAGTCTGATGGGCAGAGATCTACCTTCAGATATTTACCTTTTTCTTTTTTTCAGTGGTCTATACCAAGGTGGTGTAATTGGGTTAGGAGCTCCTTATTCCTCAAACTAAGTGACACAGTGCTGCAGCCTATTTCCTGCTGATGCTGTAAGCTGTGTTGGCAGACGTGGTTTCTGCAGAGAACAGTTGGATACTTTCAGAGGCCTGCATCTTATCTGCAGGCTCCCCTGTGGCCTGAAGCCTGGAGTGAAACCTGGACAGTAGTTCCAGTTCTTGGGCATGCTGGGAGAAAAAACTTTTACAGAAAAGAAGGTTGTTTCTGAGCCTAGTCAGAGACTTTTACAGTACCTAAGGGATGTTGCAAACGCTCAATCTCCCCTCCTAGAGCATGGTCTTAACTTTTTTCACTTAAAACAGTGCTGCATGGATGCTAAAAGCCCACGCTCCTAAAATAGATTGAGTAGAACAAGCACTTTCACTGAAGACTCCTCTTCAGGAGAGGAGAGAGAGAAGGTAACAATGAACAGATGGCAGGTATTAGTCATATCACCTAATATATCTGAAGACCTCAGACATTATCAGCACAAAGGTGGTGGAGGAATCTAGAGGGAATGAATCTTCCTAACAAACCAGACTGAGCATTAGACTTTCCCATGATATAGAGAGGACCTGAGAAAATGAGGGGACTTGCAGCCAAATGAGCTAAACCAAGAACTACGTTTGCAGAGGCTCAGAATGTCCTGGCCAGATTCTGAGAATACTTTTACCTGCCCAGTTGCACGTAAAGCATTCCCTTTCATGTTTGACGTGTCCCTCAGAGCGTTGTTCCTTGGAGCTCCCATGCTTATAATGCATTTGCCTGTGCAGGAGGCCTAGTACAATGGTCCAATACCTAAGAAATAAGTGAATTCTTTCACTGTCCACTCGGACGTTGTTATTCTAGCTTTTGATGTGATGAATTCCATACAGAAGCTGCTTGATCTTTTCATGTAGTATCTAATTGCACCTTGCAGGCTAATTCAGCTGGCTCAGCATCCCCTCTCTAGGTCGCTGGTATCTACATGTTGGCCCTGGCCCAGGTGGCAGTAAGCTCATAGGAGAGTCCCTGAGATGCTACTGCCTACTGATTTGCTGGGAATGCATCATGTAAATGAAATATAAAATATGTAGTCGTTTGTACATAAATGGCTTCCAGCAAACTTGACACCATGGAGCAAGTAGGCCACTGAATTACCTGCGGAGGCATCGTGGGAGAAGTGCATTGTTTCCAGTTGCTTGCTCTGATTGCATTGTTTGTATAATCATTTACTTTAAAACCAGACTGTCCGAAAGACAGCATGGCTGTGGGCACAGCAGTGGGTAGAAAGACAAGGTGCAAATGTGGGCTTTTTTTCCTTCCCTGCATGGATTGGGTCATTGGGAATCACAGCATTGGTCTGATGTCTCTGCAGAATAGCTGTAGCATGACTTCCCTCCCCCTCCCTCCCCC
>WTSP01020886.1:0-13652 GCA_025331215.1 Actenoides lindsayi | reverse complement strand
TCCCTTTCTCGGATTCGCCGTGCAACATGGCTCGGACATGCCTCCCCCCCCCCCCCCCCCCCCCCCCCCCCCCCCGTTTTAAAATGGTCAGCAACAGAAGTTGAGTGTGCTGTCTCCTTTTCCTACTCCTTTGTTTCATCTTTTTGGCATTCATCTATGAAGAGAGCTGCTCTGCTGGAGATGCTCCCATTATTTTTCACACTTGTGCTCAGACCTCTGTGGAAGCCAAGCACCCTGTGGGCCTCTGAATTACAAGTACCATTGTGGCAGCACCTTGTGTCTTTGGGCTTCGTCTATTGCCAAACACCCAGCGAATGAAGTGAGTAAAGCACTTCTGCTATGAACTCTGCTGATGTATAAGGGGTTAAACTAAACTCTGTTTATTGATGTTGATACTTTAAATTGCACCAGAATGCTTTGAAAATGTGAGAGCGGACAGGGCAGCAGGCAGTGCACCCCCTTAAATGACAATACTGATCAATATTTGCTGTTAATTGAGAGAGGCAGCAGCTGCTGGTATGCAGCTTCAGCCAGGATGAATTAATAATGAGTCTGTAACTGGGCTTTTTTCTGGTTTAAAGTTGCATCAGCCCTTTATGGTGTGGTAGCATGCTTGGGATAGAAAGAAAAAAATCATAGCAGACGCTAAATGGAAGATATTGTTTTTGTTTTCCAGCGAGTTGTCATGGAACTGTGGTGTCAGTGATAAATTTGGCAACAGTAGTAAAATTGCCTTGTATTTAAGGACCACACTTAAAGATTTTGGGTTAGCTTTTCCATCCTGTGTGGCAGTCAGTGGGAATGTAACAGGCAAAGCAAGCTCCTACTTTGAAAGAAATCAGTTTTGCTGCTTTCTCTCTGGCTTCCAAAGACATTTTCAGTTAGTCTTCTTTGAAATAGTTCTGGTTTCATGTTCTTTGCTGGCCTTTCCTGCAGGTTGTGGTGTATAAAATAGTTCTGGCCCTTGCTGGAGGGATCTGCTGCAGTAGGAGAGGGAACACTAATTCAGTATTTCCCTTGTGCTTTCTTTGCACTTTTGCCATGCAAATGTGTTGAGTTTAACCTTTGAAAGCTTGCTGATAAGCTGTTATCAGCCAATAGTTAAAATAACAAACCCTCCCACCTTGCTGAGTTGGGATAGTAAGTTCCCAAGGCTTCAAGGCCTAGGTATGGTCCAGGAACAGCATGAAACCAGGCTGGGGACAAAGTTTACTCTCTGAAGAAATTGGTCACAGCTGCTACTTTCATGCTGTATATGCAGCCTGCCCTCTGAGTATTTATTTTTTACAAAATGCTGTATTTTGAACTATAGATGTGATCATGAGAGTGCAAAACTGTGTTATAGTGGTTAGGTTAGCAGCATCCTGGACAGATCCTACGTTGGGCATGGGAAATGAAATTCTAGCTCTGCTGAAAACAATGCTAACAGACCTATTGATTTCAGTACAGCTTGGCTTTCACCACAAGTAGAAGTATTTTGAAGCAGATAATGTTTTGTTTGTCCAGTTCTTTAAACAAAATACATCTGCAGGGATTAGTGTTTGAATACAAATACACGGAATTCTGCTGGTATTTTGTTAGGATGAGAAATGCTACATTGAAAGAATTTCTTGGGTCCATGATGATTATGTTAAAGTGGAAAAAAATCTAAGCACCAGTTATGTTTTGTAGCCCTGTTTTCAGTTTGTATGATTTCCATATTATGTATATTTGGTTTCTGTATTAGTTCTATTTGCATTAACAATTTTTACCAAGTAGGTGAGTGCTGTCTTCTGTGTTGGCTTATAGATATGCATAAAAGCTTTCAGGTTGAATCTGGAAGGCAAGTGTTAGAAGCCAATAGAATACTATAAACAAAACAGAATACTATAAAAGGTGGCAGTAAATGGAAGTGCAGGAAAAGCTAAAATCATCTGGTGGTAAAAGTCTTTTGACTTCAGAAGTCCTGACAGTTCCTACCTTTGCTAGCAGTTACCACATGATGTCTAAAAATCTGTCCTCAGAAAGCTGTTGTTTTGTTTTTTGGTTTTTGTTTGGGTTTATTTTATATGAAATTCAATCACTTATTCTGGTAGCATTCTGCCAACTTTGGGCATCTAGTGTCTCAGGCTTATTAGAAACATCTTTCCAATTTTATGTGCCTTTTTCTATGTATGTGAAATGTGTTTAAAGTTACAGTGTAATCAAATAGTCTTTTTTCTTGTGTGTGGTTTTGGTTCTCTCAAGTCTGTATTATTGTTTCATCTGTGGTATCTACTTAAATGATTGTTTTTTTAAGCAAGAAAGTAAACATTGGTGTGTTTCCTGTCTTAAAACAGTGGGGGAAAAAAATAATAACTAGGTATTTGGGCTTTTTTCCAATGGTTTAATAGAATAATGTAATTTTCTTTTAAACAGACAAATATTTGCATTTTCTTATATATAAGAAAGTATAAACTCTAGAGTTTAATAAACCTTAAAATGAATGTGTATTTACTGTTTTTTATCTTAAAGTATCCCTCCTTACCTCTGTTAGGAGGAGTCATTAACTGCTTAATAAACATTGTTCTTAGCAGTGTGCTACTTCGGTATTAAATGCTATACCGATGTGGTATGTTCCACACTTCTAGGAGGTTCTTTGTTAGGTATTTGATATCTGTGCGAAGATTTGATATCTGCTGCTTTGGAGTGGTCAAATGTCTACACTTCTAGGGATTCTGGATGCTACATCTCACTCTTGTGTTATCCCTGTCTTGCTCTCAGGACATTTCTATGACTGCCTTACTGGTGCCAGCGAGTTGCTGACAGTGCTTTTGTAAAACTACTTGAACATCAGCTCCTACTACTGTAATGCTGGTACTAATGGCTAGTTGTTTCAACTTGAGGTAGCGTATAGTAGAGCTCTGCTGACTTACCTGATTTGGGATTTCATTTTTCTCTGCAAAGTGTTGTGTAAGATGGGAGAAGTCCTCTGTGAGGAGCATGGCCTCTGGGTTAGATAACGCCATGTGGAAGCACAGCAAGAGGCTCTGGTGCACTGGTGGAATCATCTGCTGCTGCTGATGGTGGAAGGGAAGTAAATGGATGGACAGATTTCCTACAGTTGGATGTCTGTCATTGCTAATATTGATGTATTGCCTCAAGGAAGGTCATTGTCCTGGAAAGCATTCCATAAATAAATGGTTAATACAGGGCAGGCGTGGGGCAACAGTGGTTGCAAATTGGTGCTTTCTTGTGCAAGGATATTGCCGTTTCATTCTCCTTTCTGTCGCCCAAATATAGCCTCTGAACGCGACCTGTCCTTGACCTCACAAGTTTTTTCTGACTGGGAATGTGGAATTATCTTTCCTCATTTTGTGGCAAATTAGAGAACATAAGGAGAAAACTAATAGAGCACTAAAATGAAATGCCAGTGGTGATGGGGTGTGCAGCGGTGTTGGTGAAGGACCAGCAAATGTGTGCGAGTTGAGCGATCGGTGCTGGGAATTTCGTTTGTGGGTCTTGTATTTTTGCTACTCCTTAGTGTTTTTTAAGGCATATTCAATAGAAATTTTTCAGCTTCTGGAACTGTGAACTATTTTTCTCAAATACAAGGCTTTCATGTTTGTTTCCTGTAACACAGTGTAGCTGTTATTCTCTTAAGTTGTACATATAATTGTAATGACCAATTCACAACTGTCCTTTTGAGACTTGTTTTTTTCTGATGTTACCATTGAAAGTGACTGTTGCAGAATATGTGACTGACAGTTACTAAATGTGTGAGAATAAGAGAATAGCAAAAAAAAATTGTGAAGAGTGTGGGTTGAATTGTTCTGTGTGAGGGACCAATGAAAACAAAGAGCTCTTGCTGATAGTCATTGCTGTCTCCAATATGAGAACGCTGGTGGCACCTTTTTTCTTGCTAAGGATTGTTGTTGTAGAGCTCATTGTTGTGTTTTCTACATATTTTTTTAAATAATCCTGAAAGTTAATTTTGGGTTAAATTGAAGTATGCAGTTTTGTCACGGTTTAGGGTCAGGGTGGCCCCTTAGACCTATAACAGATGCTCTCTGTTAACCCTCCTCCCTCCCCAAAGGGGAGGTCTTCGTCTGCACACCCATCCTTGGTAGGAACTCTAAACATGGGGTGTTATCACTGCTAGGAGCAGATGCTGTCTGAGAGAACAGGCTGCTAACTTCAGACAGTGCAGTTAGTTAGAAGAACTGAGTTGCAAAGTAAAATCACTGAACAGAATTAGTTCTGTTTTCACTCAAACCAAGACAAGTTTTGGCATGGGAAGGGAATAAGTGACACTCCTACTTATGAAAAAAATTAAGAATATGCTGAACTTACCAAACTTTGGGTCTGGTCTTGAGACAGGCAAGACAGTTGTTCTGGTATTACTGAATTGTTTCTTCAGTGTTGGAGCAGCCTTGTTGTGTCTGTGATGATTAAGAATATAAGGAAAACAATGTTCACAGGTAGAGGCAATAGCTTTTTAAGACCAGTTAATTTAGTGTTTGCATTAAAGGCTAGTATTGGCCAATTCTGTAATTTCAAGGTGTTCATTATCTTTACTTTTGGCAGAAGAACTGGGCTAAGTTTTGCAGCCTTTTAGATTTTTCTAGGATGGGAAGAAGATGCAGTAGACTTAGGGTTGGAAGTCTCACTATTTCTGCTTACATGTTTCTGAAAGCAAGAGGACTAATGGTATGATGAGCTGTATATATGGAGGATGACTGTAATAACTTAGGCTTCTCCTAAAATTTGCTTAAAATTACAAAAACAAGTTGGAGTTTAGGTACAAAACTAAGTGTAAAAAGTCATTAATAGATTGTCTTGAAGTACGTTATTTTAAAATCTAATCCAATCCTGAATGAAGTAATTTTGTAATATGGAAAGCTGTGAGCTCTTTCACTGGAGCTGCTTGCTTAATTTGGATTAATATTGTACTGTAAAAGGATTACGGAATGTATGCCTGTGCTTAGAAAGGATGTACTAAATGTGTTGAGATCTTTTTCTACTGCTAGCTTCTTTTTGAAAGTGCGTACTTAATTTTGGATGTTTTCTGCTGCATTTAAATGTGCCACGTAACATCAGGATGTGCTAATGGGATGTTTCAGACGGATTGCAGGAGCGTTTATTTAAATACACTTTTGCTCAAAAGGATTCCTTCCTCCTCTTCTTTCCAGAGAGAAGAATTCAGTGCTGGACTGTCCTAAACATTACGCATGGTGCAACTCCAGAGAACAGCTCGATTTATCTGACTTGAAGAGGGAGCACATGTGCAGTAAGCCAGGAGGACATGGGATTTCAGTGCATCTGGAAAAATGATCAGGTATCAGCAGTTGTTGATGTTTAAACTGTAGTAACTAGTCAGAAACTTGAGAAGATGTGAAACAATAAAGCACTCACTCCTGCAGTTGTCCTTAAATTTTAGATATGCTTTCCTTTCAGTGGTAGGAATGTGGTGAGTTTACCTTCTTATTTTACGTTGTGTCTATAGCCATTTCACTGCTGGACTTGCTCACTTACAGAGACCTAACGGGACCCAGTTCAGAAGGTCTCATTAACATTCTCTTCCTGGTTTGATGGTCTGTAGTAGACACCCATGATATTTTCACCTATATTTGCGTGCCCCTTAATTCTCACCCATAAGCTTTCAACATGTTCTTCATCCTTCTCTGTGCAGAGCTCAATGCTCTCCAGTTGTTCTCGCACATAAAGTGCGACTCCACTGCCTTGCCTTGCTGGTCTGTCTTTCCTAAAAAGTACATAACTGTCCATGACAACATTCCAGTCATGTGAGCTATCCCACCATGTCTCAGGAACTGCAATGAGATCATGGCCCTGCGACCTAACATAGATCTCCAATTCCTCCTGCTTATTCCCCATGAACGTGGCTCTCATTCTTTCTCTCTTATCCATGACTTGAATTTACTCATGTGGTGCTGATTTTCCCTGGATGGGCAAATCCTGTGCAATACAAAGCTGATGGTTTGATTGAGTTGGAGTATTAGGACACTGGCTAACTTCTATGTGCCCTTTTGGTGAAGGTTGTTGATGAATTTTTGGTTGTCCCTTATGTTCAGCTCTATGACTTAATTCAGAAAGCAAGTATTTGTTATGCCATGGAGCACCTTCTGGGAGTGTCCTGCTTTGGGGCACCTTCTACATCGTGCTGCATTGTTTGACATTGTGCTTGGAAGCAAGGATCAAATATCACCACTGCTGACAAATGTGATGTTCTCAATCCGAATATTCTGGACTAAAAATCTGTTAATCATGATTGTAACTATTTAAAGTGTTGTCATAACTCTTCATGAAGTGAGTAATTCTCTGTCATGATACCTCAGAAAGATCAAGAAGACTCTTCTAGGGTCTGCATTTAGCAGTGGGGGAACAGAAACAGTCTCTTGAGAGAGAGAGTTGAAAAAAAAAAAGCAGTAAGCTCAGAAGTAAAAGCTGTTGGTAGCCTTGTGACTGATACTAGTCTGGGATGAAGATGCCGAGCAGGTTTTGTCTTGAATATTTACAAAGGGCTGATCAACTGTTTTGAAGGAACTTTACTGCAGTACTACAGAGAACTGTAAATATAATCAATATAACAAGGCACTAAATGTAGTGCCTTATTCTGGCAGGCTGTGACTTAGAAATGTTTGAATTCTGCTGTGTTAAGGGTCTTTCAGCAGGGTTTGGGTTTGGTTTTGTTTTGTGGGGTTGGTTTTTTTTGTTTGTTTGTTTTTAGAAATCCGAATAATATTCCTCAGAAAGATTGTATAACAGTAACAGGAATGGAAAAATTTAATTTGCAAGACCTCATACAGCAAAATTCAGATTAAGATTTTAGCTTCTTGTCTTGCTGCAAAGCTTTCAATACTTCGGTGTCTTCGTAGAAGAGTCCTGAAAGGTTCCAAAAGATCATCTTGACCATTTTCATCAAAGCATCATCATTTTTTCTCGACAATTCTTGTGAGATGACTTTTTTTCCTTTACCTCCTACTATAGGAGGCAGCATGACTTCCTTAGGCTGGTGCTTCACTGTGTTTGCCATTTAGAAAAGTTCTTCTAATGGCCTAAGCTATTTTTCTTGGTGCAGTTTGAGTCCATTCCATTTACACTTGCCCTAGGGGTGGAGGATGGGTTTCCTGGTTCTTCGCAGAAACTGTTCCTACATTTAATAGAAACATATCTCAATCTTAGCTTCTCTTTTTATTGTGTTCAGATCAAGCAACCTCAGTGAGTTAGCTCACTCGTCCCTCGTAGCTCACCTTATTAAATGTCTTTTCATTCTGACATGGTTTCTCTCTTTCTTGATAAGCCTGACCCAAAAATGGACTTTACAAAAGGCTTATGAAAACTGAGGAGATTGGGAATTTCTGCTCCTGTCAATGGATTGAAGTTGCCTTGTTTGTGACAACTTTATATTTATAATTTGTGCTCGGTTTGTGATTTTCTCTGTCCCACATCCTTATCTACAGAACAGCTGCTCAGCAGTTGTTTCTATATTTGTGCAGGTGATTTTTTTTCCTCTGAACAAAACTTGACCTTGGGGAATTCTACTGCATTTTTTAATCACTTCTCCAGTTTCGTTAATTCCTCTCTGCAATAGCTTGCCATTTATGCATGTCTTTTTGTGGGAATATGCTTTTTTTGTGAGAATAACATAAATTACAGGACTTTCATTGCCACAAGGTGCTAATACTGAGGCTTTGTTGTCAGGTCTCTCATTTCTTTTGCAGGCCTCTAATCTGGAAGAGGAAAGGTGACTGTAGCTCAGTTGGCTTTAGAAGTGTCCCTTATATTATACATACTTATTTTAATTAATTTTTTTTCCCCAATATGTCTTAAGGCTGGCAGTTCTATTACAGTTAACAATCGTTATGGAAGACTTCATTTTGGCATGTTTGCTGTCAGGAATATTATTTTTTTAGATGTTTCCCTGAATACATCTGCTTTTCTCACATGGCCTCTGCTAAGGGTTTCTGCAAACAATTTCTAGAGGGAAAAAAACCAGCAATTAAACATCACTTCAGTTATATTACCCTGCTCCTGGCTAACTGTATTTAGGTTGACTTCCTCTTTGTTCATCCTCTCCTTGGTAATTTGACAACTCATTGTCTGATTTCAACCACAGGTTAGAGATAGAGGTTTTAAGATAACAAAATCTCTACAAGTTTTGTTCAAACAGATGGGTAGCTTGGGAAAAGATAAGCATAAGTGTCCTCACATACCCCTGACTAAGGGAAAGGATGTGGCCTGAGTCCATGTGGTTTCAGGTGGCAGAGAGTTCCCCCAAGGAGGAAGACCTTAGTTAGCAGCTTCCTTACACACAAGAGTGGTGTCTATGTTCACGTTCTGCTTCACGTGTCTCCTCTGTGCTTCCTGCCAGCTGGCCATGACGACTGTAAATCTGGGAATACTGTTGTTCACTTGCTGCATTAACTAACTGCCTTTTTAGCAGCAAGGAAATGGGCTTTAATGTCTCTTATGTGCCACTGTTTTCTCTTCTGATGGAGTTCCAGAGCTGCTGCTTATGTCTGAGGAGCTGGGTTGTGTTCCTTCAGGAAGATAAAAATCTGCAAAGATAATCTTTTGAACTTCCCCAGCCTCATCAGTGGCATTGTAGGTGGCATGTCTTCTCCTAAAACTACACAGACTTTTAGCGTGGTGAGGAGCCTAAAAGGCAGGGTTCATCTGGAAAGAGTAAGCTTGCTGGGAAAACCACCCAGAAACTCCTTAAAAAAGAATCCATACCAGCCTCTGGCTTAAAAAAGGGAGGACATAATACATTTTGTCTTGTCATTGTCTTTTAGTGCCTTTAATGGTATTTTTAGTTTCCTGGAGTGTTGCTAAAGTCAATACATGGTTAAAGGAAGCCATCGTATAGTCTTACGTGTTCCTACCTATCATATCTCACGGAGCACACTCAGTCAAAAAACCAACTGGCAGCTGTATGGAAGTTGGTTTTGCTGGAAGAAGCCTCACTTTGGTAACGGAAGTTGGTAGCCCTTTCATTTGAAGACTGCACAGTGGTGGTACAAGTGTCCATAGGTTCATTTCAATAGCTTTTGGGTAATCACTTGACAATATGGGTGGTTTTCTCTCAGGGTGTTGCCTATCAGTGAATAAAAAGCTCTGTGCTTTTATTTTTAAGCAGACCTGAACATGTCTCACTGTGCCTCTCTAGTGATGCTGTTTCGTGAGCAGAGGCACCTCTAATGTTTCTGACGTGAGGGCGGTCTGAGCCTTGTTCCAGGGATAGCCTGTTGCCTTTGTAGCAGCAACGTGGTCACCAAAATGTACACCCTAGCTTTATCCTACTCCAAAGGCAACCCCTTCGTTGGTGTGGGGCTCAGCTTTCCAGCTGCAGGCTCTGGGCTGTGGTGGCTCAGCAGCTGCCACAAGAGCTGCAAGGCAGGGGTCTGGAATCGCTGTGGCTGTCCTGTTGTAAAGAGTCCCTTTCAAAACAGGGCTTGTAATTTGGTCGTCTGACTCAAACTGCAGCTCACCTATTCTCAGGGCATTGCATGTGTCCCAGTTTGGAGCTGCTTTTTCTCTCTTTGAGTGACTTTTTTTTCCTTTGGGCAATCTTCTCAGCTTCTAGCTCTTGGCACTGGTCCTGTGAAATTGCAGTCCTGTTCACCTGCCTTTGCAGGGAGGACTGCTCAAAGTCTCAGGTCTGGGGAGATTCTGGTTAAAAGACTGAAGATCTGATGATTTTAGTATGATTTAAAAAAAACCCAACAAACCTAAACATTATTTTTTTTTAATTCCTTCCTTCCTGTCACCATGTTCACTGCTTAAGATGTGAACATTCACAAGAGAAATGTATGCCTAAAGGGTTGGAAGACTGGATTAAAGATTTCACAGATTTTAGGACTTAACAATAAAATGACCCTCTAACCATCTTATCTATGTAAATACTTACCTAGGCTTTCTCCTGTCAAGAGAATCATTTGCTGTTTCACTTCACTTATTTATTCATCCAGGTAGAATGTTTTCACAGTAGAGTTCTCCTTGTACCTCCAAGTGTGTGCCAAGTAGATTTATGAACAACCTTATTGATGTATAATTATGAAATTAGCCTTTGAGTCACTTTCATCTCTCTTCTGCTTTTCTGCTTTCGTTACTGGAATATGCCACAAGAAGTGTAAGGCATCTGCTTCAATTATCTGCTTTCCCGTGTCTCTCTTACTGGCCACCATCAGGGACAGGGCGCTGGGATGAATGGACCTTTAGTCCAATGCAACAGAACCATCCTTTCCAACCCAAGGTTGTATCAGGACTTTTGCCCAAGATCAGCATCAAGTTGCCAAGGCCTATAAATAGCAAACGTATGCTATTTTTGAATATTGGCATAATATTGTTATTTTCAGTCTTCTGCAATTTCAGTGCTTTTCCAATTTATTAAAGCTGAAGGTCACAGGATTGGAGAACTTGTTAAATGAGTATTTTAGGACTGGGCTCAAATGAATATAACGTGCCAACTTGAAATGTTATGCCTAACAGATGCTGTATAACACTTCTATTAGTTATTAATTGGCTTGAAAATACTTAATTCTCTTGTCTTTTTCAAATATGGTGAACAGATATTTTTAAAACAATTCTCGCCTTCCTTTCTGCACTTATTACCACCATGCTGTGCTTACTTAGATATCCTTTCAGAAATCCTGCTACTTCTGAACTTTTCACTCGCCCTTGTGTAGTCCCATATGAACTTTGATTTTTTTAATACCTTGCACCCTGGTTGTACTTTGTACATCTATTCTTTTTTCCTATTTTCACATCAATTCTGAACTAAACTTATCCATAGAATTCTGTTTGGGATCTGATATTTCACAGACCTCTGCTTTTATCAGTGTTTTGGCAGAATGGGAAGGAGGAAAATAATGTCATTTTCTGATAGTGGTCAACTTAGTTACCGCTGCTGTATTGAAAGAGCCGTGGCCCGCGTGCTATTAAAGAACATAACTGGCTGCAGCCATTCTCTTCTTGAACGCTGGTATTTCGCTATCAACATAGTTTTGTAACAGCCCTTAGTTTTAGGCCAGTGATTAGGTTTGGTGGTTTTTTTGTTTGTTTTCTTTTTCATAATGAGTTATGGTAGTTGTCTGGCAGTAAATTCCAGACCTTTGCCTTTGAAATTTTGAACCTGAGCTATTGAGACCTAGGTAAAATTGAGCGTTGGTACGCTGAACCGAGTCACCATGGAGAAGTTGTATGTGCAAGCTCCTTCCCTCTTCTGGAGTCTTCCTGAGGTTTTGTTCCCACTTATGTTCCCTGCTGAGTGTGCTTTTTTAAAAATGTCATTGCAATTAACCCTTGGAAACCTCTGAAAATTATTTTCCTTTCTATTTTTATTCTGACTTTTCTCATTCTATAGCAGTATTTCTCCTATTCTTCCACTTCTTCTATGTGGTACTGTGGCTCCCCCTTCTAGTGCCTGAATTTTACCTCTTTTTCCTTTAGGGTAAGAGAGTAAATTAACATTTTTGTTTCGGTTTTGAAAATGCCAGCAAACTCTGGAAGCTGCTGTTTTCATACTGTGGTGCTGATGTCAGCTGTAAAGCAGGGCGGTGGGCTCTGAAGGTGAAGGGAAGGCAGGGAGTCAGGGCAGGTCTCAGTGCAAAGTAACCTAATGCAGCTGGGGTTTGAAATGGTGACACAAACTGATCCTTTTGTAGAAGAGATGTCTCTCCCTGTACCTCCACTCCTGCTTTTCTGTGGGTATAGTAGTGCTCGGTCTGCAGTGGTTGCATTGTCTGGGTAGAAACGTCATGTTTTATAACTTTCAGTTCTTAAAGAATATGTATTTCTTCAGCAAAAGTAAACTTGCTGAGTTTCTTTGATCTTGAAAGTAGAAATTTGTGTTCATCTTAATTTTCTCTGGTCAGCTTTATAAAGCTCAGTTCAAAAACCAAAGTCCAAAATCTAAGCTCAATTTATTGTGGCCTCTGTTTGAATTCAGAGCATACAGATACATTCCTATCACTGCAGGTCTTTGTTAGAGTGATAGTTTCTAATACTATGCTGCGGTACAACTAGGAGATGAAGATGGGCTGAGAAGCAGATGTAGGAGTTCAGGGACTCCCACCCAGTGCCTTTTGACAGAACAGATCTGAAGAGGAGAAGAACTGGATGTATTGCCCTAGCTGTCCATTCCTTGCATAGGTGCATAAAAAAACCTAAACTGCTGTCTTAATTCATACAAAAACCTACTATCCCCTTACAGAAATGCATTTTTAGGGAAGTATTGTCTCTGTAGGTGTGGCTGTAACTAGCCCCCAGAAGGGCTTTTGTGTCCTGCTCGTCTCCTTCCTCCACACAAGCTACTACATGCTGGCTCACATGGGGTCAAGTAGCACAAAATCCTTGGTTTCTAAACCCATATTTACATTGTTGTTACTTCCAGTCCTGGTTTATTTTGGAATGTTAGCTGGTTTCCATAAAGTAAGGTGAGATTCTCTCAGACATTCTCTTAAGATGCGGTCCGCCAGAGTAAGGTTTGGGGCATCCTATTTTGGCATAATTGCTACTTACTAGGAACATTGGTGGTGAAAATATGGAAATTCTGACTCTTAATAATTTGGAGGCTACAAATTGTTTAGAAGGCATTTTAGAAACCAAATTGATGAATTCAGGTAAACCCTGAGGTGGGGTGGTTGCATAGCTTACAGTCTAGGTCTTGCTTCAAACCTTGACCTTAATTCCTGGTTCTGCTCATCCCTCCACTCCCTCCCTCATATTTCAAAGATACAAAAATAAAGGAAAACTTGTGCTCTTCCTCTGCCCAGATCTGGGTTAATCGTAGCCGCTTTTGCCTGCGTTCACCAGGACGTTGACATCCTTGAGTGTCCAAAATGACACCCCGGGTCCTCGCATCTGATGTGGACAGTTTAGTACAGAATAGAATCTGTTGGCGTGGGATAGCGAAGGAAATGCCGATGGCTGATAGGCTGCGGTACGGGGATGCTGCACCCACCGTTTGTTACGTAGCCACAAGTGTGAAACTCGGCGTGCTCCGGTTTTCGTTCCTGAGTATTTCTGACATTGCGAGCTTGTCTGCCCGCTGTTGGGAGTGCTTGGGGAGAGCTGAATGCGGGATTTTGTTAGCGCTCCTATTTTTATTTTGTTGGTGCTTTTGCATCACTAATCAAATACAAGCGTCCTATTGTTCTCCTTGCAGCTTCCTTCCAGTACGTGCTTATATTTGGTTATTTTAATAATAATACCCAGGGTTTGTAATCCTGAAAGAAGCCGGAGGGATGATAAACTCCTTTTCTGATTACTAAATACATTTGACTCCTATAACAGATGGCTGTTATTTGATAGGCTGTTGTTATCCAAGCCGTACGGAGGGGCAGAAACCGGCCGGAGCGAGGACTTGAAGGCATTAGAGGATGTCCTCGCCCGGTCCTCTCCGCGGAATGGCAGCAGTGATGCCATTTTACTCAACAGCTTCGCTTCGGTTACGAACAAACTGTTTTCGGCGTCCTCTCCCCCCCCTCGCACACGTAGTGCAGAGGCGCTCAGCCCTCCCAGCTGGCTGGGGAGCCCTGCGGGCCGGCCCTCGGGGCTGGCTGGGCGGGGGGCTCGCCCCGTGCGGTGCCCAGAGCTTAGGTGGCAGAAGGCGGCTGGCGGTGCCCGCCCGGCTCGGCCGCCCCCCTGCTCCCCTCTCGCTGTGCGCAGCC
>WTSP01020885.1:0-17678 GCA_025331215.1 Actenoides lindsayi | reverse complement strand
TTTGTAGCTCTCCATTGGACTCTCTCTAGTATTTCCCTGTCCCTCTTGAACTGAGGAGACCAGAACTGAACACAATACTCCAGATGTGGTCTCACCAGTGCAGAGTAGAGGGGGAGGAGAACCTCCCCTGACCTGCTGGACACACTCTTCTTTATTCACCACAGGATACCATTGGCCTTCCTGGCCACAAGGGTACATTGCTATTCCATGGATAACTTATTGTCCACCAGGATGCCAAGGTCCCTCTTCATGGGGCTGCTTGCTAGTGGGTCTACACCTAACCTGTACTGGTACATGGTGTTGTTCCTCCCCAGGTGTAGGACTGTACACTTACCCTTGGTGAACTTCATTAGGTTTGCTTTTGCCCAGCTCTCCAGTCTGTCCAATTTATTCCACTGTTTGATCACCTGCACAGTAATAAATAAATACTTAAATACATAGAAAAATCTTCTGTTAAAATGGAATTTCCTGTATATCAATTTACCTTATGTCCTACTGAAAAGACTATACTTCATCACTACTTACTCTACATCACTACCTAGCAGAACAGAAAATTACAACAGTCCAAATTAGTAACTTTAATTACACATAACATTAAATGTCATTTCAGGGGTAAATTTTTATGTCTGTCTTTTAACTAACTTTGAAGTGGTCTTTTGAGATTAACAGAACAAAGATATGTCAGGATGACTAATCCAGTGATGTATTCTCTTAACTTCATAGGAGAAAGGTGCAGACAAGGAAACAAGTTGACTTAATTTAGGTTTCTGTTTTTCACAGAGAAGACAATCCAACTTAATTTTCTTCATGTAGTATTTCAGAACCTACTCAGAGCATGACCTTTCAGTCTCTTGTCCAATGGAATTTTGTGTTAGCTTTGGACTGCAGTGGTTTCAATAGCTAACTTGAGGAAAAAGACTTACCTGTTAATATAGTCAGATCTCAACTCCTGAAAGTATTTCTCTTCTCTGAAAGACATCTATCTGCAATATAAACAGGAAGAAGTTCAGTGACGCACAGAAAGGAAAAACAAATATAATTCTACTACTTTCAAGCATGAATTGTCTCTGTGTGGAATTCTTGTGTTTCTCTGCACCAAATTCCTGAATCCAGGCTATCTTAACTACCTAAGACCACCTGTGTACCAGGAATTACCATAGCACCCTATGTAGAGTAATCACATTCTTACAATGCAGATCCCTTGCTAATAAGCCCCTTCAGAATTCAAAGTGTGCAGGGGAATTATGCAGACTACTCAGCTGTCTGCTCAGGGCTGCTGCTGTTCTGGCAAAATGCAGGAGCCTGGGATCAGTAATATGTCAATATGCTTTGCTGTAGCAGGGAGTTGGTTCTGAAATCAGAGAGCTATCCCTGTATGACAACGGATTTAAGCTGATAAGCTCTGCTGGAGTCACAGCAGCTCAGTGAAGGATAATTTTGTGATGTGCCATTGTATGTGTAGAACAGAAAGACATATTTGTTCGTTTGCTTGGTACTAGCTTGGCAGATGCTGATGTAGCTACAGTGACAGCCATGGCATAACAAAGCGACAGAAACCATGACCTATTGCTGCCTCTGTGAATTTGCATTGTCTGCATACTTGGAATATAACCTTTAACATTGCATTTTTATATGAGTTTCTTTGCTTCCCTTTCTTAAAAGAGATTAGTGTATTTTGCCCCAATGCATTCAAAAGTACATTCTGCTTTAAAAAAACCTGTAATTTTTAAGAAACTTTGAAATATGACTACAGGCATATATTGCTAATGTATATAAATCCCAGGCACTCAATTTGACTAATACTTCAAAATATGCATAGACATTGTTCAGGGCACTATTTAATGCATACAGCCACAAGATACAATAGCATTGTTTACAATCTAAATCTAATTAAAAACTATGCAGGAATGAGAAAGGGATCAATATCTAATATGTTTTTTCCATCTGGTTTCCTCATCACTGCTAACATGTCAGAGAATATGTCAATACTTTGATCGCATACATGTGTTCTGTTGCTTTCCACTGATACAAACAAGGTCAATTGTGATATAGGATAGTCTAAATTCTCTTCAAGTTCCTCAATTAATAAGAGGTTATCAGCCAGCATATTCAAAAAGTGACAGAAAAAATATAAATGGACCTCAAATAATAACTCAGGGATATCTTCAAACAAAATACATCTGGATCTCAAATAATAACTCAGGGATATCTTCAGACAAAATACATCTTTGATTTTAAGCATAGAAACATCACCTGATTCCCTGCCAAAATGTTTGATAGTTCAGAGCTTAAATACTTGTTGGATGTTTTTCTACTGAAAGTGTTTAAAAGCTGTCAGTTTTATAATAAATTTACATGACTGTAGTTTCACAATAAATCTCGTGAAACTAGTGGAAATCTTCCTATGGTACAGCAGGCAATTTACTGTGAACACAGGAATGTAATCTTTATTGTTCCAAAACCTTGCAGTTGGCAGGATTGACAGTGGTAATGAACCTTTCCTTCATGCTGATTGTTACTTTTGTTAGACTGAGCTCTTTCCACAATTGTGTAGAGGCTTGTATGATTATTTAATGCTAAACTGTTATTAAGAATGATTTGTGGTCATGAACATATAAGAAATACTATCTACATTAAAGCTATTGTTCCCCATTTGTATTTTGTAATGTTGTTCCTCCAGTTTGCAGGGCATCCTACTTCTAGACTCTGCCAGTGCTTCTTTTCCCTCAGTGTTTAACACTTCACTTTTTGCAACAGAACCGAGAACTTACAGAACGAGGTACAGTGTTTACTAAGAACTGAATGTCCCTACATTCCTGGAGGACAGCATGCTTGCAAAGAAATTTGAACATATGGAAAACAACTCAATATTGTTGGAAATGTCTGACTGCACTTAAGACTTCGAAGACATCAGATGGATATAATTCTGACACAAATACAAACAAGATTTCTTTCAGTGATTTCAAAAGGGATGGAATTTCATTCTTCTGTTTAGACTTCCCTCGAACCGTTAAAAAAGAGTTAAAAGCTTGTAAAGGAGTTAGGTCCACAATGAGCACAGGAGTAGCACTAGCAATGGTGCTTCAAACTTTCTGTGGTAAACAATCCATGAAAGGCAAAAGAACACAAAGTGAAGATCAATGGAAGGATATAAAAATATGGGAGTATATGGAAAATTAACCAATCTATTTTCACAGTAAGGGTACCATTTACCCATGAGGTTGTAACAGGTGTGAAATAATAAAATGCATCATTTGACTTTATTTTCTTGTAACCTTGGATTTCAAAAAAACCTTACTGCAACTTATTTAGAACCTTGTGTTATCATTCTTAAAGTCTTTTCACAAAAATTTCAGGTGACCATATATTTTGTTTTTAACATTTTAAATTCTTATGCTGAATTCAAACCCAACATCTTAGAGAAAAGTATATACTCACATTAGGGCTTTTTCGCAAACATGTAGAAAGCATACTGGCTAAATGAAGACTTCATTTCCTTGGCAGAATTTTAACGATAAATATATAAACATTTACATTTTTAGAATTCTTACTTATAATAGACCACAACTCCTGTAAATAAATATACGTCACTCAAATAATACTAGTGTGAAATAGATTGTGTCAAATTAAACCACTCAGGGATGTAGCCTAAAGTACTGTAACTGAATTAACCTTTAGAATTTAAATACATGGAAGGAAAATAATACATTCACACAGTTAATATAATGTAAGTGTTGATGTATCTGAGGTCAGTGATAAAATATTGAAAGAACTAAGTGGAAATATGAGCCATGCGATATGACACCGTCATACAGAAGAAATTTCGAGATAATGGGCTGAGAAAGAGTGAAATAAATAATGGGTAAAGTTAAGCTAATCTAAATTTATATATTTAAAAGGCATCTTGAGTAGGATTTTTCTTGCCTCAGATTTAAGTGACTCAGGCACAGGTGAGCTTTTCTCAGGGCTTCCTTAATACTCATTGGAGATATTGTAAGTACAAGTAATAGTGTCCTGAGAACAATTTACCTTATCCTAAGGGAGACACCAACATTTGGCCCAGTGAATTGCCTACAAATTACCAGCTTGATCTGTTGACCATAATGACAGTTTAAACAACAAGCTATGGAGCTGCTTACATTCTATGCTACTAAAATTAGGCCATAGTTTGGGCCTATTATAAGCTGTTTATAACCCTTTTCCAACCAATAGATCAACTCCAGAAAATAAGTTACATGTTCTATTGTAGGATATGTGCCAGTGGTCAGGGAACTGAATCTCTTTGTAGAAGCTGTAGAGGAAGCTTAAGTGTATACCTTAAGCCAGATTTCTAACTTCTATTATTTGTACATCTACATTTCAAGATTGGTAGGTGAATATAAGTAGGACAATTCCCTTCTGCCTTAGTTAAAGGTATTTCAATTCTTCTAAGTATGCTCTTTGCTTTATAGGGTAAATCATTGCAATTTTATGTTTGATTTTTCCTGACTAGCCACCTTTACATTGTTAAATGGATGATATAGATTCTATAAAGCACAGAAAATAATCTAGGACTGTTAATTTCTATAGTGAATTTGTTGGTTTTTTTAAAGCCTTGTAAGATGAAGAGTATTTTTATGCTCATGAAATTCTTGAGGCACTGGAGGAGATTCATTAGCTACTATAAGAAATTTATCCACCAAGCAGTTCAATTAGAGGAGAAAAAAGGATCATTTTCTATATGGAGTTACTATAGTTCCTTACAGTGATCTCAGAGGGACTGAAGATGGCTAATTTCTTCAGTTACAAAACTGGGATACCAGACTGTTCTTTCATTTTGTTAGTGTAAATGTTCTATTAAAAATGTTTTCAAAAAATTTTGTAAAGTTGAAGGATAGATTTCTAATCAGCAGTAAGCACATATGAGCATGCACATGCACACAAACCCAGCTCTGTGAATATCTCTTGTTCTGTTCTTGTAAACTTCTTGACTAGGAATGGTGGCAGGATCATAGTTCAGTACACTGAGTATGAGGATATCACAGGACCACCAAATCCAGATGTATGAAGCATCTTTTTTGTCTTCATCATGACATTTCAAGTGTCATAAAAGCAACATAGGTGGAGGCCCAGATCCTGCAAAGCATTTACATGCGTTTGAAAACTAGAATCTTTGCTGACTTCAGTAGGAATACTAATGCTAATGCTTTAAAAATTGAGCAATTGCAAGGCCTCAGATGAATTCCATAGCTGATCATGAAAAATATGAACATACAGACTAACAAAAATTACGTCTTCCTCTTTCCACTCCCTATTTCCAGTTAGCTCTAACCATAATGCAGCAAGCTGGTGGCCAGTAAGATTTTTTACCTCAGATGAGGTAAACTTGAAATATGTTTGACACACCATTGAACTTCACTATAGAAGTCTTTCTTGACTTCCTATTCCTTCTAAAGGCAATGGAAAAAAAATTGCACAGACAGCCAAGAGTGTTAGCCTTTCACTCTCACACTCAGCGGTTTGAATGGGAGTTCTTCGTGCAGATGTGTTGTAGAATTAGATCCATAATCTGGGATTCAAACCGAAACATATAACACAATCCCCCCTCTCCATGAGTACTGAATAATAATGTAAATCAGAGGCTTCTGAATCAAATAATTCATTTGCTTCTCTTTTTGTTGACTGAAATAAATGAATACAAGGGCTAAAGGTTCAGTAAGGTGGTGTGATTTGAGAATAATTTATTGTGTAAAAGAGCAACCAGTCAAACAATGTTAAATATCACATTGTTAAAAGCTGAAATGTTTAAATCTAAATAATTTAAAAGATATGTGATAGATATTAAACACCTCTGAGATGGAAAAATGCTGTAGGCAAGTGTTCCTAATAAGTCTAGTTTGGTTAATTATTGCCTGAAGCATTTCTGAACTAATTATTTACCTCCAAACGGGGACCCATGTTTTCAGCACTGAAGTTACAGATATTGATTTTCTTTAATTGACAGGGCATAGTACTAGACAGACCACACAAAGCTGAAGGTTAAGCTGTTTATAGAAAGTGATAGCCAGGTCCGCCGGTGTCACACGCTGCATCAGTGTGAAAGGGAAATCCAGGCCCTGAAACTCTGCACTTCCAGGGAAAAGGATTATTTGTCTCTGTCATCTGCCCTTTATGGTTCATTTAAAACCTTAAATAGCCTGTGTAAATTAAGTATGTTTAGTAGCTGCACAACTCCCAAGTCAAAGCTACTGTTCTGTTCAACAGGAGAGCTGGAGTATTTTAGACTTTTAGTTAACAACACAATGTTTTAAATACTGCAATGCCAGCATACTTCAAACTAACTATCATCAAATCACATCTGATGCATGGACAGATGTTTGCCGATTAGCTAGAGCTATTCCAGCCTTCAGTAATATAAAAATAATATAAACAGTAATACATGCAATATGGCCTCTTAATTCACTCTGTTAGTGCCAGCCCTGCTCATTTGAACCCTTGAACAAAAAGAGAAGCCTTTTTCTTGTTCTGAATTTCTTGTGATTTCTTGCTTTTTTTCTTCAGTCCTCAGTTTCCTTTATATGATTTTTCTCTTCCATGGCATTTAACTTATGCTTAGTCTCTTTCGTACTCTACTTTTGCTCATTTCCCAACTATTGATTTCCATGTCCCACTACTTTGTTTCCACTTTGCCCCTCTCTTATTTAAGCTCAAGTACACCTAACAGGAATCAAACTGATATACCCTGTCTTGGAGCAAGATGACTACAGGTTTTCCCTGTAGTTAACAGCGTGAGACATACCACCAGAGATTACTTGCACCTTAGGTGGGATAAATTGCCCTCTGAAGGTTTCTATCTCTAATTTGTTTTTCTGTAGAGGGAGCCTAGAGTGACTGATGCTCCTAACCTAGCAGGCTATCTCAGGTGAAGTGAAATTAATCCAGAACTCACTCATCTCAATATTTTTTTTTTTTTTTTTTTTTTTAAAGCTAAATGACATTTCAACTTTTAATTTTTCCTTTTCCTTTCCTTTTTTTTTTTAATTGTTTGTTTGTTCATTTAATTTTTCTTTTGTTCTTCTTTCGTATTGTTTAATTTTGTTTTGTTTTTCTTCTGCATTGGCTGCCCTCACCTGTGTTTGATTAGTAAGATCTCAGACTGCAGAAATGTTTAACTGCCCACATGCCCAAACTGGACTTCATCATCACTTGAGGTATCCTCAGTTCCTATGCAGGAAAGAAAGAAAAACAGGCATTTGAAGAGAACAATACAGATCACAGATGAATTGAATTCTCTCTTAAAATGCCTACATCTCTTCACTTGTTGCACATAAAAGTGATTATTTTGTAAGCAGTTTAATGTGACTAATTCCCACCCAAGCTGTAACGACATTCATTCTCCTGGGCTGTATTAAACTGGAAACTCTGGTGAAAAGGATGCATCTAATCTCCATCATCTAAGTTTTTGCCAGTTCAGCTTTTAAAGAGAAACAAATACCATGTGTTAAATATAGAGTTGAGATACTGTGTTGAGAAATAATACAGTAATTTCTACAAATAAACAAATCAAAGCAAATATTCTGCAACACATTTCCCTGATAAAGACATGGCATTTGAAATAGCATATAAACATGAAAAGCTTTGTAGAATATTTTGCTTAAATAATGACTAATACATTACTATGATTAATATTTTATTTAGGCCTTCCTTATAATATTATTAAATTACTTGGGGATTTTTTTTCCCATCATATCAGAATGAAATCTTTAAGAAAATTCCTGTTTCAAACTATTAGCTTTATTGATCATGTATACATTCTCCTCCCCAACATTCCTCATTCATATTAGTGTTGATAATAATTGAACCACTGCTTTCCTTTGACTCAGACAGGACTTCCTTACGGAGAAGATGCACAGTAAACAGAAATATACTCCTGAAAAAAAGCAGTCATCCTTTCTTTCTCATTCTTTTAATTTGGGAAATACAGCCAAGTTTTATGCTCATAGCGATATAAGAAAATAACCATGAAAGTGTATTGGCTTTGTCACAATTGTCAGTAATCCATTGTTTAGCATAAGAAAAATTATGATAGGAAGAAAATTATATATTTGTCTGTTCTTTTTGGTATATAAAATAGGTTTATATGAAAAATATGATATGTATAAATCAGGTTGAACACCAAACAAAACCCCAAGGCCTATTTTGAAGACCTTCACATTTGGTTCTTATTTCGCATTAACATCTGGGATCCATCTTGACCTAAAATACATGTATTTGTTTAAACAGAAGTGTAAATATCACTGTATGTTGAAATTGTAGCATCTTAGAAAATGCTGAGTTTCTTTAGTGGCAAACAGTAGTGTCTGAAATTTGCTTTACTACTTCTTAAAGACTAAATTAGAAACAATAAAATGGCTGTTAAGCAACTCTTACATGTTTATTGGCTTAAGGAGAATATACACTGTTATCGGGTAACCATTGGTATCATGACATAATAGACCTCTCAGACTATAAATAGTATGAATTTCTTTTCAAGCTATTGAATTAAATGGAAGTTCAGCATTATTTACGTTATTCAAGTCTGTTGATTTTCATTCTCTTTCAGTGAGGTACCCACTATATTCACTTACAATACCAGGATTAAGAATTCGACATGCTCTATTACAAAAGTGGTGATATAATTGCAGAGATTCTCATTTGTTCTCATACAAAGCATTATTTATATGCCAGTGAAATAAAGGTGTTTTCTATCACTCTCACCTTATGAAAACATTTCAAATAACCTTATGATCAGTAAGGAGTTCATCCATCAAGATCTTAGGATGATTGACTTTTCCTCTAAATACTTCCTTCTAAAGAGTACTCCTTCTACAATTTGTTGATATACCAGATGACAAAGGCATGAAAAAAGGACTCACATCAGTATATGTAAACTAAAGTAGATGGATACTGAACAATGGTTCCCAAATTTCTTATTTATAAATTCTTTACTGAATTGTTTTATATTTTTCATATAGTTTAAATAATATGAATGTCTGAATGCAAAATCCATCCATTCACTCTCAAGGATTCTGTTGTTTTTCTTTGATGTTCTCTGAAGCATATCCACAAATTATTTCAAAATTTTTGCTGTTTATATCTCTGTATTCTTCTCAGAGACTTCCTGATTTTTATGGAGATGTTTAATTCCTTTTATTCAACAGTCTTTTCTTCATCTCAGTCATTTAGTAGGGCATCTTTTTTTTATTATTATTATATTATTTTAATTTAAAACCATACAGTCTTTGAAGAATACATGTTTGGTTTTGTAGAATATGCCACCTTTCAAAATTGCCTGGCTACTAATATCCATTAATTCTAAAAAGCTAAAATAGTTCAAAAGACAGAATATAATATGAACTGTTATGGGGGTTAAAATTTTTTTAAAATTAATAGATTAAAAAGTCGCTATTAAACTGCAAATCAATACTCCATGACACAGGTATTCAAACTGACAGTTCACACCTGAATGTTTTGGTTTTTTTCCACTCTTTCTTGTCTAGTCTTCTGTTTATTAGTGTATTTAATTTCCATCTAACAGCACAGTAATGTGTTGGGGTTTTTTTTATGGCAGTGAACAGACTACATCTTAAATATTACTTTAAAAATACTTTAAAAATAAAATTTTGTCTTCATAAGTCTTTCATTTCCCTTGCCCATCTTATTTTAGAAAAGAATTACGACAGTAGTGATTTCTTCTTTTAACACTAGGTGGGGTTAGCTTAACTTCTGAAGTGAGTTCCCGGGAGTCTTGAATATTTTCTGATCTTCAAAGTTTTTTTTTCCAAACACAGTGTAACTAGAGTATGACTAAGTGAAGAATCAGATGTTTTATTTATTTATTTTATCTTTCATTATAAGCTCACACGATGTAAAGGCAAAGATGTAAAATCTTTCTAAACTTCATTCATATTTAGGAGATCTGTGCTGGGCTCCATGGAAATAAATTGGGAAGAGGAAAATATAATTCAACCAGTGATTAAATTTTATCCTTAAAACATTTTCTTAGAAATCTGTGTGTATGGTGATGCCTTTCAAGCATATCTAATTCTACTGTTATATGGCATTCTGAAATGTTAACGTTCATAAATAGCTTGAATTCTTAACTGCAGTCAGGGAAATATAATAACATCTTACCAATTTGTTTAATAAAAATTTGTAATATGGAAAGCTTCTACATAAAAGATCCGAAGAACTCTGAAAGTTCCTGTTCATTGATGTGGGACTTGGCATGCAAATAATTTGTTTCGTTTTTTCTGAAATTATTTCAGTTCTCCTTTGAGATATGTTCCTTCTGGGAAGTACACAAAGGATGTCTTAGGGAAAGTGGGAATGGGATTCTCATGTTTCTGAGTTTGTTCTGTTATTGACTGTAGTGGATTGACCTTGTCCAGCTGCAGATACCCACTCAGCTGCTTTCTCACTCCCTCTATGCAACAGGACAGGTGGAAAAACTGTGAAAATTTCATGGGTCAAGAAAAGACAGATAGACCATGTACCAATTTCTGTCATGTGTGAAACAGACTTGTCTTGGGAAATTAGCTGAATTTGTTGCCTATTAAAATAAATTTGGATAGTAAGAAATAAAGACAAAATTAAAGCAACATCTTCCTTTTTCCCAGGTTCAGCTTCACTTCTTCATTCCCAACCCGTCTGCATCTGCCATCAAACAACACAATGTCAGTGGAGGACCTGTGGTCAGTTTCTCTCTGGTGCTCTAAATACATTGAGGTATAGCTATAGACCAACAGCCTGAGTGCGAGTGAAAACAAGATTTGGTCCACAAAGGAACTTATTCAAACATTCCCATCTTTATTTAGGAAGTCAGGCTAGATTGGAGCATGGCATTTCAAGCATGCATGGTAAAGCAACAAGTGAATTAATGTATACATGATGTTTACTTCGTTATAATATCTTCTTAAAGTATTTGCATTAAAGATATATTTTCTTTTGTAGGGTAGAGTTGTTCCCATAAATTTAATTTCCCCCTGTGAGAGCAGCCCCAAGAAAAAGGCCATATCAGACTGATGTAATGTGAAGGACTCTCAGATTTAGCTCTAAGTTATCTCATGGGTTAGTATAGCTCCATGAAAAGATGTCTGCTCTGATCTTGAAAGCTATATATCCACATTAAGCTGCTACTGGGGATACTTAAAGGATGAATGCATTCTCAGCTGTTCTTACAGATACGGACATATGAAAAGAAAGACTTGCTGCAACAAGGAGTGTGATCCTCCGTTCTTCAAACTATTATTTGACAAAGGACAAATGTAGAGACCAAAACTGTTAGCTTCTAGAAAGGAAGTTAACTTAATTTGTCACTGAAAATATTTTTGGGAGTAAAAATATTCCACTACTTGCTTTAAAACAGGTTTTCAAAAATAACAAAAGGAAAAGAAAATCTGTATCTATGTAATTATGTGCCACCTCATCCATGTCAGAGAACATTTGTTAACAAACAGTTCCTTGCACTGTGTACTCAATAGCATAGTGTGTATATGTGTAATCAGCTGTACAAAGCAGTGAGAAGTGAATTCTTAAACACTGAACTACTGAGATATGACTGGAACATGACGTGAAACTACATAATGGCGGGTGCAAACATGCTTTCTTGCAAACACGCATTCTTGCACACACACGGTTCATTTCACCCGGATAAGGGAGTTAACACCACAGTTGGCCTTATGAACACATTTTCTGAGAGCTGATTGGCTCAAGTTAATGCTTGACATAAGCTGGATGAGCTTCAGAGGTATTCTAATTTGCACTGTCAAGCAGTACCTTTCAAGTTGCTGATCTTAAAGCCAGGATTCTTGAAGTAAATAATGAAATTTCCTTTTCCAAGTTCCTTAAAAACCTATGTCAGAATTATTAAAGGGAGGCATTGCCTGAAAGAATTGACAAAGATGCATGAAACATAATAAACATCGTGAAACATCATAAATACTACCTAGACACAATGCAACAATTATCCAAATCCATTAGAAGTATCTCAGTCTCTTCAGTAGTCTGTGAAAAAATCCTTATTTTACTATTAAGGCAACTCTTGACTTTACAGTTATGCAGTCATTATGGTCTGTATGTATCATAGAATTCATAAATCTGAAGAGTATTGAAAATGACTTGTACTCTGTGTATAGTTAGAAGGCTTATGTAGAAACAGCTATTATCTGTTTGAAATAGTATATATATATATACAAACTAAATGGACATATGCACACACTCCCCTTTTTTTCTTCATTAAATGTATCTAAAGAGATGTATGTGAGCTATCTTGCAACCTTGCTACATCTTATAGAATATGATCTTCATATTGATTTGTTGACATATTTTGTTTAAATCCTAGTGACTATAAACAACAGGAAGATTCACAAACAACAGGAAGATTTATAAACAATAGTTATATGAATATGATATATAAAATCTAACAACACTGGCTTAGATCTATTTGAAATTAATATGAATCACACATGACCATAAAAAAAACAGTATTTTCTAACAATTATACATGTTTTTCTCATTTAAGTAGGTCTGCTATAAAGTGGAGAACAGTATGTCATACAGCCTTTATATTGTAACCTCTCGGTACAATGGAGTTTTCACGTTTTACCAGTTTTCTTCTATGGGGCTTTGTATCATTCCCTTTTCTCCTTGCACTTAATCTTGTTCTTCTTTCACAATTTAAAGACTTGCATTGAATTTAGTGTCTCACACTTTCAATCACCATTCTTAGTACAAACAACTGCTCTTTTATTGCTGATGCATTGTCCTGCTTTGTCCTTGGTACAACCTCTCTTTTTTGATCTTTTTAACCAAAGTTTACAGAGTTGCTATGTTACTAGATACAATATATTCCAGCAGTCCCACAAATAATTTTAGTTTTAATTTAGGATATGTGAAGAATAAAGGCATTTATTTGGCTATCAGTTCAAACTCACTAGTGAATGTTGATCAAACTATCAATGCAAATGTTTTGTGCATACTCTCCATCAACAGTCTTGTAAGTAAGCATGGTTCTCCCAGACACAACAGAAGGGGCATCTGCATTCAAGTCCCTAATTAATTTCTGATTTTGCTGATTAGCAGTCTAGTGGCAATTCTGTGGTGTCTCTTCTTCAGTCTTTCATGCAAGTCCTATTTGTATGAACAGCTGATAATAGCCCATGCCACTGGACTGTGCTTAGTTGTCCATTCCTTCCAGTCTAATAAATATACACTCACAAAAAGTGAAATTTCTTCGGAAAGACAGGGTATTTTTTCAAGGTGTTCAGCTCATAACCTGATGTGTATAGAACTCTGTTGTAGTTTAGAGCCAGCCTTCACAACCCCTACCCCTTATGGGAAGGAGGTTTTAATACATCAACACAACAATATAAGTAACAAGACGAGCAACAGTATTAACAAATAACAATGAAAAATATACACAAAGACACAAGGACTAACAAACTGTGCCATGCTGCACCACCCTGGGGAGAAACGCCCAGAGTTTCTTGCATCCTTATCTGCTGGGCATGGCATCAAGTATGGTATCAAATAACACCTTGCCTGGTTCAGTTGTCTACCCTGGCTGAGACTCCCTCTGCCCAGTCCTGGTGAAAACTAACCCTATCCTATCTGAACCCAGCACATTATGCACTCCTTAAACTATACCGTCTATGTCATACCCAGCAAAGTTATTTAACAATTAACAACATACTATTTAATTCACTGGCCATCCTCACCCAAAATTAAGACACCCTGTGGTACACAGTGGACTTCTCCATCCTCCCACATCACTCCTCAGGTGCACCTAGGCCCTCGAGCAAAGCAGTCCCATGGATGGGTTTGCCTTTGCCTAAAGCACGGTGGACCCAGACCATCTTCCATGAGACATTCTTCATGTACACTACAAGCATGTGGCAGTTTTGAGTGAGCAGGGCCATCTCTATTGTCAGATCCTCTTGTGCTGACCAACCAGGTGACCTTTGCTAAATATGTGTCACAGTTTTGTAAGGTCCCACCCCCCATTGCTTTCAGTGTTTTTTTTAACAGTCTATTGTACCATTCAATTTTCCCAGAGGTTGGTGCATGACAGGGAATGTGATAGACCCACTCCATGCTGTGCTCCTTAGCCCAGGTGTCTAGGGGGCTGTTTCAGAAATTAGTCCCATTGTCTGACTCGATTCTTTCTGGAGTGCCGTGTCGCCACGTGACTTGCTTTTCAAGGACCAGGATGGTATTCAGGGGCACTGGATATCTTTCCAGCCATCCAGTGGTTGCCTCTGCCATTATGAGCACATAGCACTTGCCCTGGTGGGTTTGTGGAAGTGTGATATAGTCAATCTGACCAGCCTCTCCGTATTTACATTTCAATCCTTGTCCTCTTTACCACTGGGGCTTTATCTGCTTGGCTTGCTTGATCGCAGCACATGTTTCACATGCATGAATGGCCTCTGCAATAGTGTCCATGGTGAAGTCCACCCCTCGATCTTGAACCCATCTATGTGTCATATCTTGTCCTTGATGACCCAAGGTGTCATGCGCCCTCTGAGCTATGAATAATTCACACTTATGCTGTCAGTCTAAATCTACCTGAGCCATTCTGATCTTGTCAACCTGATCCACCTACTGGTAGTTTTGATGGTGTTCAGTGGCCCAGCTCTTGGGTATATCATGTACCTTTACTACCAAGTTCTCTACCCAAGGAGAAATATCTTGCCATAATCCAGCAGCCCAGATGGGTTTACTTTTGCACTGCCAGTTGCTCTGCTTCCACTTCTGTAACCACCCACACAGGTCATTTGCCACCATCCAGGAGTCAGTATACATACAAAGCATTGACCACTTTTCCTGCTCAGCAATATCTAAAGCCAGCTGAAAGGCTTTCACCTCTGCAAACTGACTCAATTCACTTTGTCCTTCAGGAGCTTCAGCGACGCATCATGTGGGACTCCACACAACAGATTGCCACCGTCAGTGTTTTCCCACAATATGACAGAACCCATCAGTAAATAGGGCATATCGCTTCTCATCATCTGGTAGTTTGTTATATGGTGGGGCCTCTTCAGTGCATGTCACCTCCTCCTTCACTGGAGACGTCCCAAGATCTTTGCCTTCCAGACAGTTTGTGATCACTTCCAAGATTCCTGGGGGGCTGGGGCTCCCTGTTTGAACCTTTTGTATTATCAGTGCAACCTACTTACTCCATGTGGCATCAGATGCATGGTGTGTAGAGGAGACCCTCCCTTTGAACATCTAGCCCAGCACCAGGGTGCCAGGAGGAGCTGTGCTTCAGCACCAGACAGTTCTGAGGTGGCTAAAACTCCCTCATATGTTGCCAGGATACCTTTTTCAGTTGGAATGTAGTTAGTCTTGGCTCCTTTGTCCCCCTGACTCCAAAACCCTAGGGATCGGCCTTGAGTTTCCCAGAGGCTCCAGGTAGGACCATTCTTCGCAGCTGCAGTGTAGAGCACATTTTTAAACTCTTGTCCTGACTGGATTGGCTTGAGGGCTACTGCATGCACAATTTCCCATTTAATTTGTTCAAAGGCTTGCTGCTGCTCAGGGCCCCTTTCAAAATCATACTTGTACTCAGTCACATGGTAGAAAGGGCTCACAATCAGGCTGTAGTCTGGGATGTGCATCCTCCAGAAACATACAGAGCCCAGGAAAGCCTGTGTTTCCTTTTTACTGGTTGGTGGGCACACAGCTGCTATCTTGTTGATCACCTCCTCTGGGATTTGGTGACACCCATCTTGCCATTTTATTCCTAAGAACTGAATCTCTTGTGCAGGTCCCTTAACCTTACTTTGGTTTATGGCAAAACCAGCCCTCAGGAGGATTTCAATTATTTTCTTCCCTTTCTTGAAATCTTCTTCTGCTGTGTCACCCTATATGATGATTTCATCAATGTATTGCAGGTGTTCTGGAGCACCACCTTTCTCCAGTGCAGTATGGATCAGTCCATGGCAAACAGTGGGACTGTGCTTCCACTCCTGGGGCAGTCGATTGCAGGTGTACTGGACACCCCTCCAAGTGAAACCAAACTGTGGCCTCCATCCTGGTGCTATAAGAATAGAGAAAAATGCATTAGCAATGTCAATGGTAGCATACCACTTAGCTGCCTTTGACTCCAGTTCATACTGGAGTTCTAACATGTCTGGCACAGCAGCACTCATCAATGGTGTAACCTCATTCAGGCCATGGTACTCCACTGTAAGTCAGGCTGGTGAAGGGTGTGCGAGTCTTTTGGATCACCCTCTGCCTCTCTAGCTGATGAATCAGCTTCTGGATGGAGATCAGGGAATCTCAATTGGTGCTCCATAGTGGTAGCGTTTGGCAGCTACTGCTCTGCAGCCTTCATCAACCTAACAACTGAAGGGTCCTCAGAGAGTCCAAACAAGTTTAACAACTGCTCAGTTTCCTCCATGGCAATGATACCAAAGGCACACCCATATCCTTTTGGGTCCTTGAAATACCCCCTCCTAGGATAGTCTATGCCAGGGATGCACAGGGCCTCTGGACAATACACAATGGGGTGTTTGTGCCACTCCTTCCCAGTTAGACTCACTTCAGCCTCTAGTACAGTCAGCTGTTGAGATGCCTCTGTCACCCTGGGAATACAGATAGGTTCAATCCCTCTATAGCTTGATAGCATCAGGGTGCACTGTGCACCAGTATCCACTAAAGCCTTACACACCTGTGGGTCTGACATGCCAGGCTCTCGGATCCACACAGTCCAGAAAATCTGATTTTCCCTTTCCTTCACCTGGTTGGAGGTAGGACCTCTCTAATCCGGATCAGAATCACTCATTTCTTGTGGAAATGACTTAGAGGTCCCCTCAAGAGGATTGGAAGCAAGATCAACTCATCTACTCTGACTGGGGAATTTCCCACTGGAAACTGGAGTGGTATTTTTCTTGGAATAATCCCTTTGTGTGATTGTTTTCCCTCATGGCTCATGTACTCTTGAAGCTAGGGCTGAAGTGGGTTTTCCATCCCACTTCCTTATGTCCTTTCTGTGGTCACATAGGTAGAATCACAGGGTACCACATGGTGTGTACCTCCCATATTCTTTCTCTTGGGTGGGGAGGACCAACTCCTAATAGCTGAGACATGGGCCCATTAAGGTGGAAAGTAGAACCTGTCTTCTCTGATTTTCTGGATGTCCTCGGACAACTCTACCATAAGTGAAATGCAGGCCTGTAAGGAGGAAGAAATACTTCCTTCATGTTGCCAGAGCTGACCAGATATTTCCTCCATGGTTTGTCCCTGGCTGTCTCTCCAGGACAATACTGCCAATGAGTTGTCATGTGTTGGTGAGGCATTTCATAGGAATTTCTGCCACATGGGTGGTGTGCACTGGACTTGGTCTGGGCCTGTGGATGGCTGCTCTCCATTCTGATTGTTAGAAATCATCTCCAGCACTGCTAATTACCTCAGATATGGAATACCTCTTTCTATGGCAGTCCACTTGTCCAGGTGACAGGTAAAATCCTCCTTGAAGGCGTACCTTTCCTTTACATTTGAGAGGAGTCACTTCCAAAGGCTGAGGGATTGTGTCTGTTTTCCTACTGCCTTGCTGTCATGGTTCAGGGTCAGGGCGGTCCCTTAGACCTATAACAGATGCTCTCTGTTAACCCCCCTCCCTCCCCAAAGGGAAGGAGAAAGGGAATAAGGGAGAG